>DWQW01004067.1:0-20792 GCA_018249695.1 Heliconius erato demophoon | reverse complement strand
AACTCTTTAAGAAGCTTTTTACTGAAGCTACTTTACTGTGAATTGGTCTCGAACACGCCATTTTTCTCGCTTCGTCAGCTTTCCATGCTATCTGATCTAGTGATAACCTCATTTGCAACGTTACTTAAATATAAACCTTTCTATAAGAAATTTAAATTTAAATAGTTATAAAAATGCCTTGATGATGAAATTGAAAGTGTACGTTCTCTTTTTTTTATATATGACGCATATATAAGAGAGAACGTACAAAACATTTTAAAAAACTGAGTAGTATGTAACTTTGAGTATTAAAAAAAAAAGATAATTACTATTGGTAAATTTGTAGAAAATGGATCGAAAAAATATTTAACATATAATGATTTCTGTTAACACTCAAAAAATTTTCAAGTACTATGTTAAAACTTCATAAAATTAAAAATAGATTCACGTTTAAAATTTATTTTCTAATTTACTCTTACCCTCCATTTTCTTCAAAATTATCTTCAAATATATACTTAGACCAAAGTTTGATCTTTAGTTTTAATCTTACTTTAGGTCTAGTTAATTATACGTATAATGTTGTTGAATCTTGTTCAAATATTATGTAAAGTCACGCCGGGTCCTCGTGTATCTTGGATATGACAGTAATTAATTGTTAAATCTTAGTGATGCATAGTTGCTGTTTTATGAAAGCCAGATCTAAGCTTAAACGAAAAGGTCTTTTAAATATTTTTAAACATTTAAAGTGTTATTCCACACTTAGGAAATAAGAATATTTATTTAGAAAACGTATAAGAATTTAAACGTAGCGGGACTAGAACCCGCGCCTACTGGTAACCGACCAGATGCTAACAACATAAATAAGTTGTAACAAGCGTATAAAAATTTCGACGTAGCTCGATGAGAACGTATAGCTTAGTGTTCAGAGCGCCTGGTCGGTTCCCAGGAGGCGCGGGTTCGAGTCCCGCTACGTTAAAATTTTTATACGTTTTCTATACAAGTATTTTTCTTTCCTAAGTTTGGAATAACATGATTTAAAATATTTAATAAATAGCATTGTCTCTTGCCAGACGATAATTCTTAGTAATTATCTTTGGGTAGCGGAAATTTGTTAAAATCCCCCTACAGAAATGCCAATAACATAAATAAGTTGTAACAAGCGTATAAAAATTTTGACGTAGCTCGATGAGAACGTATAGCTTAGTGGTCAGAGCGCCTGGTCGGTTTCCAGGAGGCGCAGATTCGTGTCCCGCTACGTTAAAATTTTTATACGTTTTCTAAATAAGTAGGTCTTTTAAAGTATATATTGTGAACTTTTTTATATAAATCACAAAAAATAACTTAAAAAAATTAAATTAACTTTTGAGATATGAGCATACAAAATTATAAGATTTCCGAAAAATTTTGATTGTATCGAACATATTAAATATTGATAACAGAAGTTAAAATTTAACTACTCAGTAAATATAGTTTGTGCAAACTAACAAACAGTAGTTTATTCGTCAACCACTTAAGTACTGGACAAAAATGTATGAGTTTTGGTTTAGTTGTAGAATACAGTCCAGAGCTACTACATCTTTTTCACTTTATATTCCTAATGATGATCTTAAAAATAAAAATGATAAATTCAGTCATAATTACCTTTGAAACTACCATGTTTTTTTCGAGGCCAGTCGTGGAGCAGGGGCACAAAGTATGACTGTAAAATGTGTGACTGTGGCTGTAAAATGTGTGACTGTGGGTTCGATCCCCACTCCAGGAAATGAAATATTTATTTACATTTCTTCGCTCTGGTGTCAAGGTAAAGTGCGGCGTTGAGTTGCGCCACTCAACACGCAATGCCTCCAAAACTCGGTGGAAAGTGGGAAACGGAGTGGTTGAAGCTGAATTACTAAATAAACGCCAAAACATATATTTTTAGCGTTTTTTTAATAATTTCGTTTAAAATATTCATTATTTAATTTAACGCAATTTCTGCTTAGCAAGCTCTACAAAGAAAAGGCATAATTAAATATGCTTTGTTATTGTAAACCAGTCGTGCGTGCACGTCGCTGAATGAATTATAAACATTTTTGCCTTTAGTTATATTTTTGTCTCAGTGGTTATGAACAAATGAGTCGCTGTCTGGCTGACTCTACTTAGGAATCATTCACTAATTATTATAGAAGCCGTCGTGCTGCAGTGGGGGAGAGCCTGACTGTAGGCGCAGTCACTGTGGGTTCGATTCTATTTCGGGGGAATGATAATTTTTTTTTTCTTCACGCTGTAATATGCTGGGAACTTGGGAACACATTGTTAAGACATTCTATTCCCATTAAGACACTTCCGTCCTTCACTTAAAATGTTAATGATAGTATATAAATTATGTTCATTTAGTCATTCCGGTGGACAAAATATGGCATTGAGCACATCAACGGGTGAAGTGAATTAAACAGAAAAAATGGAAGGAAAGTTCAGAATGTAATACTTTCTGCCCATCCTTCTATACGAGAAAAATCTTAAAGCTGCTTTATCCTTTTTGTTTAATTATTACTTGAAATTTCAATTTTATCGTGACATTTTAATTTTCAATATATATTTTTACTGAAGTTGAAATTTAACTTAGAAATAATAAATTCAAAAGCATTCATCTTCAAGATTTCCAAATGAGTTGCGGCAAAAATATTTTATTAGAAGTCAGTTGAGAGGTTAAATCAAATTTACCCAAATATCGGTCACGACCAGCCAGTAAGTGTGGAAAATTGATAAGATTATGTCAAAGCGGCTCGATCTAGATTTTGATGAAAGTGAATGGACTTTATCTTAATGTTTCAGTGGTCTTGTCTAGTAGAATATAAGATTTTAACAAAAATGATAAATCAATTTAAGTTCATGTCATTATACAATGTCTTTGTCTTGAAAATATTATATTTATAAATAGGTTCTATACATATTGTTGGCGTGTTAGGCTTAACACGCAATTTCTAAAACTTTAACGAAAAGCGGAGAAGGAAGTGTCTTAGCACTGGTATCTCTTTTATATGCGAGATAAGACATGACATAAAATAAATAAATAAATCATTTGCCTTAAAAGTATTGGATACTGGTTTTTACCGGTCAGAATTTTATACATTGGATTTTCCAATAATCTCAAAAAAATTCACAAAGTCAATATATTTAATTTTTTATTAAATAATTTTGTATAATATTTAATATTCTTCATAATAATACACAGATAATATTTTCACAATTAAAACAATGCAGTGGTTTCCAACTGCAATGCGCCTTTGTGATATTGGAAAATAATTCTTTAACTACTGCAATTTCAAAGTACTGTTCGTGCTAACATTATATTTAGCTAGGGACCAGCAACTTGCACCGATTTTTATTCTTTTTTGCTGTCTACTACTTCCTTTTAATATTTTTTCTTAACACGCTATGGATTACGAATGTATTGTTTACCTTGCTGCATGCGAAATACAGAGGCAGAGGGAGTCTGGTATTAATACAAGCATTGCGTGTTGAGTAGCGGAACTCAACGCCGCGCGTGGCCTTGACAAATGTAAGAGTTAATAATATATTATACGAGATGAAGAAAGGACGGAATGCAAGATCAGTGTAAACGGTAAGATGTTAGAACAAGTGAATGAAGTGGTATACTTGGGAAGTATGTTCAGTAGAGATGGAAGATACGAGATGGATGTGGAAAGGCGTATTGCTGCCGGTAACAAGGTCTGCCTACTCTGGCATGTGCGTGTCCAACATTGAAAATTCAACGTTACTGGTTCCATAAACTCAACGTAAATGTGTCCACTGAGCATAAAGTTCTGATAAAATCTTTTGGCGTATATCTACGGTAATATATGGACGTTGCAGCGAAAAGTTACGGAAGTTACGCCGTGAATCCGAATCTCGAGAGAATCCCGAGTAAAATATTGTTTGTTGGATTAATTTATTTGTGTTTATTTAAGTTATCTAATTTAATTTTGTTTTTAAAATTGCTAAACATACATGGAGGTGAAATGAAAACTCATAAACCACCATTGATGATTGATCTTTTTTTCGAACTTGAGCTTAATACTGTTAGTCCTATTGGCTTTTACAAGGACACCGTGTGGGTAAAGAAAAGGGTACTCTATCCCTGAAAAATTTGCAAGCACTATGTGGCTGCTTGTGATGATCATTGATCGTGTCCGATCGATACCCGTGTAGGGTATCGAACACACAGATTTACCATGAATTGGGTCCCTCCGCAACACGATGGCATAAATAAAAATTAACTTTGCTATTACAATCAAAAACATTTTTTTATTTTTCTTTAAAAAAAATCCTTTATTACTTATTATCAAGAGTCTTGACGTAATCTGGCTACGATCTAAGTGACGGCAAAGTGAGATGTTTTATTCAGTCGACGACGGCCGCTTCCTGCGCGGTAATGAACCAAATCGGATCGTTTTAACGTTGATCGAGATAGTGATATAAAAAAAAGCTACGCAATTTTCAATAACATGAAAAATATTCATGAAATTATTTTTAAATGAGCATAACGGATTCAAATCTTTGTAAAACAAAAAATTTAATTCAAGCATTTCCTCTACATGGAGTCTTACCCACATCCATTACTCAAAATAATTGTTCATAATTATGGTTCTTAATTTACGCTTGTTCAATATTATATTATTATATTTCAGTAAAATATCCTGTCGACCTCTAAAGTTGATATGATGATAATGACTATGATGATCATTGTAAAAATGATTTTGACACTGCCTATATAAATAGATGTTTTTAATAGCGCAGTAGTACAGCGTCTGTCTGTAAACACGATACTTGTGAGTTGGATCTCTTCTCAGTGGAATGAGATATTTGAGGCCGACAACGCACCGATAGTGCCACCGGTGTTACACGGGGCCGTGGGCGGCGGTGATCACTTACCATCAGGTAACCTGTACACTCGTTTGCCTTGTCTTTTTCATTAAAAAAATATATAATGTATATATATTTCCCTTATCCACTCTGAACGGTCCATCAGGGTGCGGCTTTGATTTTACCAAAAAAAAATCTGATATAATAACTAATTTAAAAAGGAATAAACTTCGTTTATTACATTTTCGTCTAAAACATAGAGAAATATAGATATAATTTACAAGATACAAGATTTTAGAAATAAATCTCTCATATTCAGTAGTCCAAGGGGAAATCTCAATACGAAAGCTATGTGAAGTGATCGTAAAGTCGACGGGAATACGTTAGTGCTCCTAAATATGAATTCTTAGTTTTGATTTGACTTTAAAATGTATTAAAAAATTATTCCATAACTGCATAAAATATGCATAAAAATATCAGATAGATACCGTTTTAATATAGTATAATTTAATATCAGCCTGAGCTTAAAAAAAAATATATAATATCTTTAATTATAATACCTTTTGAGCTCAGTCGTGGCGCAGAGGCACAAAGTGTGACTGTAAAATCGACTGGTTGTGGGTTCCATCCCCACCCGAGGAGATGAAATTTTTATTTAAATTTATATTTCCATTTATTCGCTCTGATGTCGTCATCTGCCTACCCTGCTATGTGCGGGATACAGCGTGAAGCTGATAAAAAAATATCTACCTTAAAGATCTATATAACGCTAGATCAAAAGACAGCTTTACGCTTTTAACCGCATGCAGGGAACAGGGAACCTAGTGTTAAACACCTTTTTGAAAGATTATACGCTTAGTGAGAATTCGCTAAAATATTCTTATCATTTGAAAAAAATCATTAAAAGAAATATAGATAGATTAGTTTTTTTTAATGTTAAAAAGTATTACTTTCATACACAAACATTAAATATTAGATACATATATTGCATTATATTTGTATTAACATAAATAATATTTGTCATAAGAAAAAATTATACAAAGTTACCTTGTACCGATATGACTGTCGACCATAAAATTTTAATTTGTACCGCACTTTTCGTAGCATTTATGTTCCATTTGACTATAAAGCGAAATAGCTTTTCTGGTATTTATTTTTGCTAATATTGGCGTGTTTCCAAAGGCGTAGGAAACAGGCAAACGGGACTATACATTTTTAATCTACTTCTTATATTTAAGACTGAAGCCAAGAATACAAGGCTCTATACGCAAAATAATGAATATATTTGAAAAAATAAATGTAGGGGGATGTAAGAACATTAATAGAATATGACTCCGATGTATAAAATTTTTGTCGGACTAGATTTTTTTTTGTATAGCTATTAAGTCTGGGCAGGATCAAGGCTATTACTAGTTTTGAAGACTGGCACACCTAATAATAATGGACCAGATAAACTAAAATAAACAATTAAATCGGTTCTTAACAATAACTGTTGAGCGTTTTTGAGATTACCTTTGACATATTAAAATCGAAGATCAAGCATTTGAGGAATGACAATAACAGTCCAAGTATAAAATAAAAAAAAAATAAAACAAAACAAAAATATATATATAAAAAATATGTAATGTATAAAATTGTGATGTGCCACTTTAGTAAAAGATGTACAATGTCTTGCATTTTCTATTTTCAATTGATATGTATAAATTAAATATGTGTAATATATGATGAAATATATTGTATAAATAATAAAATGTCTCCAAAGCAAAAGTTCAGTATGGTGGGTAATTTTGACTGTCAAATAAAAATCATTCAAAAAATTTTCGTGGCCTAATAGTACAAAGTTTGATGAGGGAAGTAATTATAATTAACGCAGCGCGTGCACAAAGCGTGGCGTAGAGTTCAGCTCAAGACGCAGTAACTCGATTTTTATTAGAAAACGGAGAACCGAGTGTCTTGACACTAGGTTATCTTGGTCAGCCACTTGATGGATATCTTCATCACAACGGGTGGTATATGGAAGTAGTAAGAGTAATAGAGTCTGCTCGAAGAGAGAATAGTCAATAAAAAGTTAAAAAATATATTAATAAATAATAAAATGAATGGATACTACAGAGATCTTAGAGTTTATTATCTATCTATGGACAAAACTGTATTACCATATTATTCGATATAATTATTAAAACAATGATACAAACGTACCGCAGTGGAGCAGCGTCTAAATGTGAACGCTACGGTTGTGGGTTTAATTCCCACTCATTTCTTATGGAAATGCATTATTATAATTCAATAATTATAATAATGCATTTCCATAAGAAATGAGTGGGAAATAAACCCACGGATGCAGGAGCAATCTCCTTTAGAACAAAATTCACTTAACACGCAATGTGTCGAATTTAGGGGAAAAGTGGAGAAGGCAGTGAACTCAGTATATCGATATACTCAGTTAGTCACGTCGTAGGGTACAGCGTGAAAAAAAATTAAAAATTGAGACTAAAACTAGATTTATATATAGCGTCCTGTTTGAATCTTCTAAAAATTTCCAAGGTTTTCTGAAAATAAAATACATAGCATAATTATTTAAAATGTTATAATGTGTACATATATTATACAGGATGGAAGAGACAGTGCTCCTTTTACGGAAACAGCATATAGGGTAAAATGTTTCAAATCCATACCTAAAGAAATTAATCAAGATAACTTAAAGTTTACCAGTTTAAACGTAGGATTATTTTATCATTTTACGATGTTTAGCCATACCTGTATTTCGTATGACGCAGTTACGCAAAGATGCCAGTTACGTTAAATCTCGTTAACTTAGTAGTATGTAATACAATATTATTCATTAATTGTCACGTGATAGTTTATTATCTTGATTTTGTGAAATATTATCATAATATACTAAGGAAATAAAATAAAAAAAATCTCCACAGAAATACTTAAAACGAAAATGAAACTGCAACAAGCATATAAGAATATCAACGTAGCTCGAAGAGGCTGGGGAAATTGGACGGTTTTTAAAATTCGCGGGTTCAAGTTCCACTACGTTATTTTTTTACAAGAATCTAAATATTTCAAAGATGTAAAATTATTATACATAAAATTAAATATTAAGTATAAATATTATTTTCTTAAGAAAAAAATACTTACTGCCCATTTTTTTTACGTTTTGAAGAACATTCTCAAAAAACTTCAGTTGATCTTTCTCTGGAAATTTAAATTACCAATGTTAACTAATTTTCAATTTATATTTTAAATGATTTTATTCTTATTTTAGTAACCTACCTTCTTTGCTTATATCTTTTTCTGTAAAATAATTAAATAATTACTTCTTTATCTACTTACAATAAAAACATTTTTTTATTCAAATACGCAGCTTGAGGCATTGCGTGTTGAGTGACGGAACTCAACGCCGCACTTTGCCTTGTGCAATGTACAGCATGAATATAATAAATATTTCATTCCCGAGTAGGAACTTTATTTACACATCTAACCCACAACAGTCGCGTTTACAGACGCCCGATTGTGCCCCAAATCGACAACCATTGAATTAACATTCAGGTTTACAAATAAACAGGATAATATTCATACTGTTTATTTGTATAGATCAGACTGGAGGCCAGTCGTGGCGCAGGGGCAGGATACATATCCTGCCCTTGCGCCACGACTAGCCTCCAGCTTCCAGTGTTTGCAATCACACGACTGCAAAAGCGACTGGTTGTGGGTTCAATCCCCATTCGTGGAAATGGAATATTTATGTAAATTTATATTTTCACTTTTTTGCTTGGTGTCGAGGCAAAGCGCGGCGTTGAGTTCCGCCACTCAACACGTAATGCCTCCGGAATTCAGCGGAAAGTGAAGAACAGAGTATCTTAACACTAGGTTCCCTCTATTTACCCTGCTGTTCTAATTAAATCAGCTTCATGTCGTATCCCGCAATACGGCATGAAGCTGATTTAATTTAATTTTAGTACAATACAATAACACATTTATTATACATGAAAAAAATAAAAAACCAGGCTTACTCATTTTATCAACGTATTCTTCTTGTTCCTTTTTGACTGAAATCCAAAAAAAATTACTCATGTAATAGTTTTTTTTTATTTCTCTTTTTCTAAATTCGTAAAAAAAAGATCTTAAGTAAGACTCACACAACCATTTCGCGTACTCTTTCAAATCTGTGAATTGTAAAAATAAACTATAATCTATATAAAGAAAAAATATTAAATGAAGAAAAAATATATATATTTCTATTTCACGATTTCCAGAAATCAAACCGCTGCTTTGGATCTAGCTAAAAAGAAAACATACTTTATAGATAACAAACCTTTCTTATCCTCGGCAGATTCTGATGAAGTATCACTCAACGACGTATCAAATAAGGAAAACACTGAAACAATACAATTAATGATAATAATAACAAATTGTATTTTATTACTTATTTATAAAATGTATGAAAATTTTAATTTTATTAATTTACAATTTTTCACTATTAAAATATATTGTATTGCGCAAGCAAACCTTTTTAAGCGTAAAAGGGTAAGCAGTTTGTTCAATTTCATTAATATTGTTTAGCTTCACGATGTATTCCGTACGTAGAAAACGTAATGAAAGGGAACCTCGGAACCTAGTGTTAAGATACTCTGTTACCATTATGATACTTCCGATCCCCACTTTCCGCAGAATTCTCGAGGCCGCGCTTTGCCTCGTTACCAAAATTTTAATAATAATAATTTGCATAGATCGAGTTTACTGGTCCCTTGGTGTGTGAGATTGTGAATTAAGTTTAGCGATAAAAATATGAGTCAAATCACTGTATTTTTTTTTATAAACAACTTGTTACAACTTGTAGATATTTCAACAGATTAGAGAGATGTAAAGTTGTTTTGTTTTTATTCAACTTTATAATTTATCTAACATAATTATACCAATGTAAGCAAATAACTTAGTCCTCTTGTTCTCTTATTAAGATACTCTGTTCTCCGCTTTCCCCCCGAATTTGAAACACTTTGTCCGTCGGAGAAATGAAATTAATTCATTTCCCCAAATTGACATCGAACTCACAACGAATGTGTTTATGCTTAATAACTGATATGGTCCATAGTGCCAAGATGGTTAGTGTTGCCAGTTAGTAGTACCTAATTATATTAAATAAAAAATGTTTGCGTACATAAATCATCCATGCTGGAAGCGGCCCCCTTTGAACTAGAAGGTGACTTAGCTTCAACTGTTAAGACAACCTAAAATAACAAATATAATTTATGAAAATGCACCCAAAAATGCATTAAAACAGTCGTAGTAAATATTATTAGTCATTTACTGATATACATCATGGAATATGAAACTAACCGAAATTGTTATCCTATAACATTTCTGGAACGTTTGTCGTAAAAAAGACTCAGTTTTTTTGGCTATGCTTATTTCAAAGAAAATCAACAGCTAATGGAACTACATTTAAACACATAAAAATACATTGAAAAACAAGATTTTACATTGAGAAACAAAGGAACGGACATACATACAAACGCGTTAAAAACATAACCCTTCTTTTGGCCTTTTAGGTAAAAAATATGCAATTTGAAAGTTATATAATATATTGCCCCACTTTAAAATCAAGGAAAATACCACTTACTAAAGTTATTAAAGTAAGAAACATTACAAAAACAATGTAGAATCGTCTGTTACGTTCCGCCAATTAATTGTGATTCCATAGAAATGCATTTTTATTGCATCCTATCGTAGATTTGATTTAGTCATATTATGTATATCGCCATCTAGGAGCAGTATTAAAGATTGCGTTTTAATGTAAGCGCGATGATATTTGATTTGATTTTCACTCAGCTATGCATAGCTAATTTTCATATCTATTAAGACAAAGCGCGGGGTTTAGATCCGCTATTCAATATTAGAATGTCTCATATATGGGCGGAAAGCGTGCAACAAAGATTAAAATAAATATGTAAATAGAATCCCATCAAAAACTCGAAATGAGGGCCGTCGTTCTCGACTTCGCCGCCAAAAGAATTGGAGGGCTACATGGTTGCCGAGTTCTGTGCTCACTCATGACATCGAACTAAGTCACAATGACTTTGGATATCTAAAGTCAAAACTTAATTAATCCAATCGATTATTTTTAGAACGAAATATCGATAATATATTGTAAGCAATAAAATCATTTCCTTTCTCTATTTATTATTCTATTTATCTACTTCCACAATCACACAGTCATAATGCTGTAAATAAATAAGTGAAATTCTCAAACCTATCATATTATATTCATATTCACAAAATATATCCGTTAAAGCTGAATTCGTAGAAATTAAATTAATATGAATTTCACGTGAATTTGAAATATCGTTTACCTCGAAAGTGGTGGTTTAAATATTGACGTAAATAGATGAGTATAAAGGGGAGGGGTGGTATATTGATAAAAGTCACTATATTGATAAAAACGGCGTTATTAATATTTTTTTACAATTTTATGCTTTATTCCAAATATTAGTAAAGTGAACTCCGTCTCTCTCCGTTTTTCTCCCAAATCTAAGAAATTGCATGTATAGTGGCGAAACTCACCGTCGCATTTTTCTTAACAAGAGCGAGGATCTGGGAAGAATGGAATCGAACTCACATCCGTCGCATTCACAATCAAAAGCTTTCACTGCGCTACATGGCCTCGACATTATTAGATCTTTCTTTTAACATTATTTTAATTTAGTATTCATTATCTTTTATTTTACTATCACTCCTCTTCTTTTTAAAAGCAATATCTTCTTAGTTTTGGAATCACACTCCACGCGTTGTCTACTAAAAGTAAAACCAATTTTCTATTATATATGATAAAAGCATTTTAAAATCGCTGTCTAAAATTCGTTGGAAAATATTTCACCGTGATCGATGACGACTTCCAAGTATGACGGAGCACTAAACTGACATACTGAATAAAATTTTCTGTCAGCATGATAATATTATAATGGAGTTGTATGTAAATAATTATTTAGTTTTACTCTAGAAAATTTATAAAAAAGTTAATATTTTAGAAACCATTTTAATTGTTATAGTTAAAATAATTTATTTAGAAGTTATTTAGAAGAAAATTAGTTATTTTTAAACAAATGTTAAAATAGATGTTTGCTGGATTAGAACGTAAAGTTTAACTGACTAGAGCGCTTGCAATTGTTTTCCAATAGGCACGCGTATATATCCTGCTACCATAAAATCTTCATAGGTTTCTTAACATTTTTTTTCTTAAACTTAGCTTCTGTCTCTAAAATTGGGCGGAAATTTGAAAATAGAGTGTCTTAGCCCTATGTTTACTCTGTTTACACTGGGATACATGGGATACAGCGCAAAGCTAAAATAGGATAAAAAAAAACAATAAAGAAGAAAAAAAAGAAGAACAATAAAAAAAGGTATCGTTCGTATCGAATTTTAAATATTACGTTAACAACGAACAGCACTTTAACACCTGCGAATAAATATCCGATAAAGTTATTATTGGTTAGTATCAAAGATGAATATCGATTTATCGCAAGTTTAAATTGCTTTGCGGAAAGTTGCAGTCCAATTTATGTTTTAAGCCGTATCACGAAATATCGTATTCCTACCGTGACTCGTGTATCCATTAGAGGCTCCTAGGTATTTTTTTCGTGTATTAAAAGAATAATTTATATAATATTTTGGATAATACAATATAGTCACGGCATTGAGTTCTGCTATCCAATATATAATGTCTCGACTTCAGATATTTAGAGTCATTATGGTATATTCTCTTCTCTGGCATCAATTCTCATTGGAAGCATTTTAGACCAAAACAAGGATATGGAAATAATTAAAATTCCCAAATGAAGATCGAATGCGCAACTACTGCGCTTACAGCCTGATGCTGCCTCAATGCGATTCAACGACCCCAATTTTATTCACATTTGTAAATTATTTAAGAAAGACACCTTCTTAAGTTTACTATCTTTGTATTTGCAAAATATTCTTCTCTTATAAAATAAGAAGCTTAATGAAAATGTTTCATATAAAAAGGTAGCTTTGAGGCCCCTGCGTCCTAGCACTTATGGGTGTTAATTAACCTAATCGTCTTAGCCCGTGTCGTCTTATGAGGCACTCCGCTCTATATTACTATAAAGTTAGTAGGCCGGGTAAATATTAATTAAAATGTAATATAAGGTAGTTAAGCGATTTAGTAAATTAAAATTTATACAGTAACATAACTTTTGTTAAACGATGGGCAAGCAAGAGATAGTTCTGTATTCGACGTGTATATACTTTTTTATGTTTAAACCTGCATATTTATTTTGATTAGTTTCAACACGAAATTCAAATTAAAAAAAAATGAAAATTTGTAATAACGTTCAAAAAGTATATTTATAATTCCAAATGACTTTTACATTTTATTTATGAACGAAATAAAAGTTGTTGCATGTGAGAATACTGAAACAGCTCGATAAGTAAGTCTAGCTTAATTGACTAAAGCGCTGTACAGTTTCCAAAATCATGGTTTCAAATCCTGTTGCTTTCCACTTTTTTACATGTTTTGTTTTTTTTTGGGGCACTGCGTATTGAGTAGCGGAACTCAAAACCGCGGTTTTGGCCTTGGTACCAGAAGAAAGACAATATTTTTTTATTAATAATAATCCACGACGGCTATTTAAAAGTGTCCGCTATGGGATAAGCAAAACTGCATAAAATTATGTGACGTCATTCCTATTTCATACAAAAACAACCATAATGAATTGGGCTTAGAGAAACAAAAATGAATTTCACTAATGATTTTGGGTCAAGTTCGGTCACTTATTTGTACCCCGCACATAGCAATAGGCAGAAGGAGCCTGGGAACCTAGTATTAAGACATTCCGTTCCCGTTAAGACATTTGCGTTATCCTTTTTTCACTGAATTCTGTTAAAGAAATTGAAAAAAGAAAACAAACATGACAATACGAGATACATTAAAAGAGTTGAACTTTACCTTTTAAGCGTAAAATACATATAACTGAATGATAAATCACTACGTGGCTGAGAGTGCCACATTATAATAAGCATTCATGTTTTCTGAGAAAATCCTTTATCTTTTACAACTAAACAAGGGCCCTACTTATGATTCTCGTCGCAGGTTACAAAGCAAAAAATTGCAAAGCGGATTTTGAAGGCATTAGACGGCGACTTGCTAAAATATGAATATAATTTCCCTTACAGACATTTCAGAATAAATAATGTTTCAGCACACACGGGATTATATTGTGTTTTTGAATTTGAAAACGAAGGAGATTAAATTGAAATTGCTAGTTATTAGAATAAGGTTAGGGTTTAGATTAGATCAGTTTTTTGAAGTTTTATTTTTATATTTTTTAAGTTTTATTTTACACTTAAGAAAGAAAACTGTCTTTTTTAGAAAACGTGTATAAATTTTAGCGTAACGGGATTTCAATCTGCACCCATTTAAACCGACCAGGTCCATTGGGCAGTGTCTAAGAGGAGCGCGTTACAATCCGAATAAGTTATTTGTTTTGTAAATTTAAAGAAATAAGATATGAAGAATTAAACAGTACATGTTTAATTTTAGGAAATATTTTTTCATCTTCACTTTTTCACGAAACTGTAAGGTAGATATCCTAGAGGTAAGGAAGTCTGATCTCCGCTTTGCCCTCGAATAAAAGATACTTTATAATATTGATTAAGAACTAATTATTCATGAAGAAGTTTTTGGAAGTTACGAATACCACTTCTTCTCGTTGAATTATTTGTTTTATAGTTTGAAATAGAGCAGCCGGAGTAAACAGCGTCCACTGTGCTATAATCTGCATAGCAATGTCTCTAACATGTCATTGGTAAGCACGCAGCCTTGGGGAACGCCAGTGTTCATCGGGATTTGTTCGAAGTAAAAACCGTCTATACCGACCTTGATGCTGTGAGAAAGCTGGCGATTCATTTGCATAAATTCTCGGGAAGCCGGTAGGATGGAAGTTTTGCTGAAAGCGCCCTATGCCACACTCGATCGAAAGCCTTGTCTAATCTAACTGCCAGGCCCTCTCCTTTGCTTTCGATAATCGCATCCCAGCGGTGGGATCACCGGTTGAGCTAACATGGTGGAAGCCATATTGACGGTCATTAATCAATCATTAATCAATCAATCGGTGATCCTCCAAATAAACCAAGGGCTGATAATTTATTAGACAGAGATGGCTATTATTTTATTGGCCTGTAGTTAAATGGATCGGAACCATCGCCTTTCTTCGGGATCAGATGGATAAGAGCGTTCTTCCACGAGTCTGCCGACTTGCCGACTCAGGAAGAGGCGCTCTCACTGGTGTCAGCTCAGGAACACATGAACCGAATACTAGGGAAGAGATGCCATCTGGCCCGCTCGACTTGTGGATGTCCAACGAGCTCTGTGCTCTACTAACAGAATAAAAACAAATTGAAACGAAATACAAATTACAAATAACATTTGAAATTTTAACAAGAAAAAAAAGAAAATTAAAATTCGTAGAAACGTTGCCTTCAAAGAGCGTATTTATTATTTAAAAATTATTTTTACATTTTGTTTACAAACGAAATGAGAATTGCAGATTGCAGTACCAATTAAAAAATTGCTTTTAAAAAAACTTACTTTTTGTATAATATAGTTTAAACCAATCCACTTCTCGCCAATGTACGCTTAAAACCTTCAAGCTCAAATATTTTTCAAATATTTTTTTTACCTTCACGCTATATCCCGCATATACCAGAGAGAGGGACAGAGGGAACCTGAGAATCTAGTGTTAAGACACTCTGTTCCCCACTTACCGCCAATTTTTTTTGAATTACGTGCTGAATGAACTCAACGCTGCGTTTTGCTTTGATACCACATAGAGGAAATAAAATTAAGAAATAATTCATTTCGCTGAGTGGGAACCGAACTCACAACCGTCGTGATTGCAGCCACACGTTTATGCTCTTGCGCCACGACGATCTCAATTTAAAATGATAAAAATATGCGTAAAGTGATTCGCGGAAAGAAGATGCTGTAGTATTTTTTTCAAGCTTAATTTTTTTGTTAATAAAATTTTAAGGGACACCAGACCATTTTAGGGCGGGCACGGACCACACGGCCCCGTTCTTCCTACACGCATGTGTAATTCATACATATTATATTATAATTATAAAGACGAAGAGGCTAGTCGTGGCACAGCGGCACGAGGTGTGGCAGAGGTGACGAGGTGGTGAGGTGTGGGTTCGATCCCCACTCGAGGAGATGAAATATTTACTTAAATTTATATTTAAATTTCATCGCTCTGGTGTCGAGGTTATGCATTGTTTTCGGCGTTGAGTTCTGCCACTGAAGACGCAATGCCTCCAGAATTCGGCAGAAAGTGGGGAACGGAGTGTCTTAACACTGGGTTCCCTCTGCCTACCCTGCTGTGTGCGGGATACAGCGTGAAGCTGATTTATAAAAACGAAAAAAAAGTAAATAACTCTTCAAATTTCATAAGCATTTATTACAATCCCGCTATACAAATTAAATATACGTATAAAGATGATAATTTCTCCCTTCAACGGTGCTAAAGATACACGTATATTGAGACCAGTGGCTTTTATTGGACTCTAACAAATCATTTTATATTTGAACTTTAACCTTTTTCATGACTTTGCTTAGATGTGTATATAATTTTATAATTTAGTCTGATTACTTTAGAAATAGTGACAGCTTTTATTTCTTTACTCTCTTATCTCTAAAGACACATTTCTTACAAAATATTAAGAGAAACAAAAACAAAAATATAAAAATCGTTATTCTGTAAGTCTCATGAAAAATAAGCAAAACACAAAGAATATTCGTATAACATTGCTATTTTACCACGTTTTTATGCAACGCTGTTTCGATACATTTCTTTTATTCGATGGCAATGCAATATTTTATAAGGATGAATAGTCAATAAGCGTATAAAATCGTTTATCGTTTAAATATTTTAATGTATAGGAACTCAAACTCATGCCTTTTGTAAGTTTCCACTCTCATCTAAAGCTTTTTCCCGATTGCTAAGGAAGGGTTATGTTTTTCGCGCGTATTTTGTATGTATGTATGTATGTATGTATGAACGGATTTACATAATTGAGGTATCGTTAAATTCGTATTAGCAGCCCAAGTGTTCTTAGATAGTTCTATTAAACTATTGGGCTTGTTTATTTTCTTTTTAGTTTTATGCAGTCGGGGTTTTTGTTTGTATAAAAAAAAATATTTTTGTTTCTAAATCTATTTTGTACATTTTTATTTATTTGTATATTTTTAAATTACAATTTATAAATTTCATTCCACTCATCACCGTCTAATTTACTTAGATATAAGCAATTTATTATTATCTCTATATCAATACTAAGGTAACACGTCATGCATGTCAAGCAGTCATGCACAGGATGTTACAGGATGGAGGTACAAAATTCTCATAGTACTGATATCTCGTCCATTGTTTTTAGACGTTTGAGATGCAATTGTTCTATCTATCTTGGTTTTACAAATACTATTTGAATTAAATTTGTTTAAAAGAATATACCAAATATCATGCATATGGCAGGGTAGGCTGAGGGAACCAAATTTTCGGACAATCGGTTCCCCATGCACGAAAAAATGCGTTTAAGTCTACGGTCCCTTGGAATACAAAAAATCAAGTTTCTAAGTCAATGCAATCACAAAATACGAGCTTTTTTGCGTCGTTTTTACTGCATTTTATATAAAATTCGCCGCGTAATGAAAACCTATAGGGTACTTCCCGGGGACCTACAATTTTCAAATTTGGCAAAAAGTGAGACCTTTACAACTACAATATAATTGCAGTACAATAAAAAAATCCAAAAGTGGAAATTTATGGATATTTTTCAGAAAAAAAATATAATTATAATATTTTTTTTGTAGTTGAGTAAGTTTGAGGCCAGTCGTGGTGCAGCGGCACAAAGTGTGACTGTAAATCGACTGGTTGTGGGTTCGATCCCCACTCGAAGAGATGGCAAAGCGCGGCGTTGAGTTCTGCCACTTAACACGCAATGCCTCCTGAATTCGGCAGAAAGTGGGGAACGGAGTGTCTTAACACTAGGTTCCCGCTGCCTACCCTGCTGTGTGCGGGATACAGCCTGAAGCTAATTTTTTTTTTTGTTGTGCAAACTTAAGTTTGTCAACATTCATAAAATGTACTTCCCGTTGACATACAATCCTTAAATTGGTACGGATCCCCCGGTACGTGAGTCCGACTCGTATTTCTCTATCCCGGTTTTTTTATTTGTTTTATGATTATTTGTCTAAGTGACGATTCCAAAGTCAAAAAACATAATTATCTGTTTTATATATATACCTAATTAAATCTAAATATCTTAAACCAATTGCAATAACCTAAAAATTACAATTTACAATACATTTCAATCCACTGAACGTTCTTAACAACTAAATTACTTAGAAATAAGATACCTAGATATACTGTATTAAGATGAAACGTCAATCATTCACAGGTGGCTATTACAGAATAGAGGTATAAAGACTCCTGGCGCTGATATCACGTCCATTGTTCATGGACGATTGAGATGTTTGCAATTGTTCCAGCTATCTTGGTTATACGAATACACATAATATTTAGGAAATACGTTATATTGTTATTTTATTTTATTCTTTATATTGTTTTTTTTATTTCATGCTAGACAGAGTATAGACACTACGTTCTCATTAAAACACTAACATTTATCACTTTCCGATGGACTCTGGAGGCTTGTGTGTTGAATGGTGCAAGTTAATACCATACTTTACCACAATAATAAGTGAGGCAATGAAAATAGTAAATATTTAATTTCCTCGAGTGGGAATCAAACTCACGATCTGTTTTGTTTACACCGTCGACGACCGTCGGTCACACCCGACGGCCTCTTAATGGTTCTTATTTTTTTTAAAATGAATGAAATACTGCAAGGAAACCCCTCGGACGGCGAAGTATTTTAAAACTAATTTCCTATATGCGGAATACAGCGTAAATTTGACAAAAAAAGAAAGAAAACAGAAAAATGTCGAAATTAGCTAATAGTAATAAAAGTAAAAATAGTGGCTACAAAACGAACTCTTAGTTTCTTTTTTGTCTAGCTAATGCCTACATATTCCAGTGTTAATATTTGCTACACGTGAACAGCGTATATGAGAGAAGCAAATGTCGGAACAGTCACGTAAACGTAATACTACGTGACGTGCTACCTAATGTGGTCACATCTTGAAATCTATCCAGTTTACAAAATTGTTTGTTTTGTATTTTAACATTTTTAACCCCCAAAGAAAACAGAGGAGTGTTATAAGTTTGACGTGTCTGTCTGTCTATGGCATCGTAGCTCCCAAACGAAGATTTTGATTTTGTTTTTGTTTTCGTTTAAAAGAACTTGTTAACTTATTTGTATCACGAATTATTACTTACTAATATATTAATTTCTCGACTCTGGTACCAAAGCAAAAGCGCGACGTCGATTTTCGCCACTCAACACGCAATGCTCCAAAAATTTGGCGGAAAGTAAGAAACTGAGTGTCTCATCACTAGGTTCTCCCTGCCTACCTTGCTGTATGCGAGATATCTCGTGTAGTTGAAGAAAAAAGAAAAAGAAGAAGGACTTTGTATGTAATAAAAATATTTTAATTCCGAGTGCTGTAACTAAAATATTTCTGTGTATAAAGCGTTAAAATTCAGAAACAACCGGTTCTGAAATTAAACTATGGAATTTTACCATTTACATTCATTTTATATTATGACATAAATGTAGCAATATTCTTTGTAGTAGACAACACACAATATACCATATTATGCTTGTGCTTAAGCATTTTTAGAATTAATGACATAAAAATTACACTAAAGCAGATGAGCTAAAACTTTATTATTAAAAACTTGCTAGCTTTTTGTTATAAAAATCTAAAAAAGTTTTTTTTTATTATTTTAATATATCAAAGTGACTGATGGGGAACGTCTACAGAATATGATAATAAGGTATAAATGGGGAGAGTGCTGGATAGCTACGCAATATAAATTAAGCGTTATACGCAACAATATAATTTAAAATGTTCTGTTTATAATTTGGCGTAATGTGGGGAATGGAATATTTTAAGACTAGGTTCCCTCTGTCTAATCTATTATATGCGGGATACAGCGTGAAGCTGTTTTTTTATCTTTATTTCTTTATAAGCGAAAAGCGAAAGTGATAAATCACTTAATATTCTGAGTTTAAAAAGAATATATCAAGTAATATGGTAAATTAAAACTAAATATTTTATTAAAATTACAGATCTACGAGTAAAGGGTATATGATTTTTTTAATGAGTTTATTTTAGTGACGGCGTTGAGTTCCGCTACTCAACACGCAATTATATCGAATTCGGGCGTGCAAAGCAAAAACGTGACGCCGTTTGTATATAAAGTAGAAAATTTAATATTTAGAATTTTATCGAATTTGAAGCAGTGATTATTGTCTTTAGTTAACTTGCGTCAAATAAACTATGGCGGTGTCTAAGTGGGAAGTATAAATTATTATAAAATAATTTCTATCCTCGCTTAAGAAAAGCTAACATGTTTAGTTAACACGTTCCATTTGCTTTCACTTTGATTATGTTTAACGTAATTGAGTGTTTTAATTTGTTCTAGTGCGTCCTAAGTTAATTTTATTTCATTATTGCATTAGTGAAAGAAAAATAGATTTATATATTTTTTTTGTAGATTTATATATATTTTACCGAAGTGTTGGAGCTTTGTCCTCTCCGACTATTCCAGTAGGGATTTTTTGTATTAAAGAAGAAATTAAAAGAAAGATTTTCTAGCATCGTTCTTCGTTAAGGTTTTACTATAACTTGGAGTCTTGGAGTCATTTGGTGTAGGCAAAACCACTGAAACTCGTCAAGTCTCAGTGGACCTTCACACTCTAAATTCTTTTTTTACAACCTCACCATTTAATATAAATCCCCTAATAAAGTCTGAAACATT
>DWQW01004066.1:0-20796 GCA_018249695.1 Heliconius erato demophoon | reverse complement strand
TATATATATATATATATATATATATATATATATATATATATATATATATATATATATATATATATATATATATATATATATATATATATATATATATATATATATATATATATATATATCTCAGAAATTACATTTCGTACTCGAAGATAGCCAAAAATTTGTGTGTGTACATATATTATGTATTGTACAAATAAGTATTTTATTTTTAAACTCATATCACGCCTTTTTGTTGAAATTATTCAAGGTTAAAAATTACCGCAAAAGATAAGTGAAAACCACAATTTTGAAGTGTTTTGTTTTATTGACATTCTTTATTATAAAAATGTCAAATGTCATAAAGATATATCTGTAATGTTTATTTTATATTAAATTAGTGGCCAGCCCGCGGCTTCGATCGCGTGATGTAGATATACGATAATTTACTTAATTTTATTTAAAGTTCACTTAGTAAACATTGTTATACACAAATTAAAAGAAGAATAATAAAATCTAAACCTTTCAAAAATTTGTCATATTTAATAGAAAAATGTTTGATAAAATCTATCTGCGCGATAGGTATACGTGCGGGATCAACGTGATTTTTTTTAAAAGTACAAATCAATGTTTTTTTTGGATAATAGATTTTTTTTTGTAACATTAATTTAATTTTGCACCATTTGCGAAAAAATCATATCATTCAGCCATATCGTTTTTCAAGTAAATTTATTACTTAAAAAAGGATAAAGATATGACCGTTTATATCGCAATAAGCACTTATTTCGACACTATAAAATGAATCAAAATTAATAGGGTACTTCTGGTTGACCTAGTATTATGAAATTTGGCAGCTAGCATCTACAGGTAGTACTAGTTCAGAAAAAAGTCTACAACTATACATTTATGGTTAAATCCTAAAAAAAATAATAGCCTCAAATGCGGCGCAAAATTTGGTATTAAAGCCGCTAGTTCAAGTAAGGTATCAGATGAAGTGGTTCTGGATCAACTAAGCTTGAAATTCAGAAAAAGCTCGAGACCTCCAATTTTTGTACGGAACCCTCGGTGGGCGAACCCGACTCGAGCTTGTCCGGTGTTTTTATTGTTCCGTTCAAACGAACCGAATGTAGTCTATTTTCATAAGTTTTCCAAGGCACTTAGGTGATATTGGTAACACTATTAATTTACACGTCCTAATAAAATGTTTAAGGTCATTGAGCGTATTTTTTATTAATTATTAAGCATTTCTATAAAGTATGTTCACAAATTTTCTTTAGCACTTGTGCCGGGACTCTGAAATGACCATGTAGTCTTGTTTGTGATCAGTTCTTTTGTGGTATTCGATATCGGTTTTAGTCGATATCCATACTGCATATTTGTGTTGTCTTTAGCAATTGAAGCTGCACTTATTCAAAGACGAGATAAGCTCAAAATAAAAACGAAAAACCTATAAAAAAGAAGCGTTTCCCTACATAAATCATATAAAAAGTAGAAAAGAACGAAGGGAGTTCAAGATATTAATTAGAGTAAAAGATTTTGGATATTATTCTTCAAATATAACGAGAACAGAATTAATTAAGAAATAATGGATATATTTGTTAGGCCAGCTTTTAAATTAGTTAAAGTAGATATGCTGTCTACTACTTGCTAATTTTTGATGATCAAATGTAATATAAAAAAATTATATTCTAATTTTTTTAACTATAATTATCGACCAGTGTAAAAAAATACTGACACTATATATAATCTAAGTTGAAACCCTTGGAAAACTAGTGAAAAAATTTAGGAAATTAGATAATATTCTCTTAAAAAAACATAAGACTCAAGAGATTCTTTGCAACCAGTAGGTAATAAATTATAAATAGAGTAGATATCACGGATGTTTTACTAAATTTAATGTTTCAAGATTTTCAAGTCACTTCTTTTCAAGTACATAATCCCAGCTTCACTAATCAGTTATAGTAGGTACTTATCAGTACCTATATGCACATAATAAACAATAATAATTAAATGACATTGAGGCCAGTCGTGGCGCAGAGGCACAAAGTGTGCCTGCAATTCGACTGATTGTGGGTTCGATCCTGATTCGAAGAAATGAAATATTTACTTAAATTTATAATTCCATTTCGTCGCTCTGGTGTCGAGGCAAAGCGCGGCGCTGAGTTCCACCACTCAACACGCAATGCCTCCAGAACTCGGCGGAAAATGGGAAACGGAGTGTCTTAACACTAGGTTCCGTGCTGTGTGCGGGGTACAGCGTGAAGCTGATTTATTTTATTTAATTAAATAACATGTATCCGTGGAATAAATGAAAAAATAAATAGCTATTATTTCGGTGGGCAAATCGGTACATCTAGTGAAGAAGCTTGAGAGTTGAGACTATAATTATGTCGCCGTACAAACCTACAAATTAGGTATTGTGATAAAGAATTATTTATGTATATAGATACTAACTATTTTCATTCTATATATCATATTATAATCGGATTAACTTTACCGACATTATTGCAGTCCGCTATCTTGATTGAAGACTAATAATTAACTATATATACACATATATTTGATATCATTTACCTACTTATATATAAATTAACGGACCTGCGACCCATGCGGCTTCGCCCGCTTGAACTACACGAATATTTATTAATTATATGTATCTGAATTTATTTTCAGCTTTCCATAAGTTTAGCAAGAAAATATAAATCTAAATAATCAACATAAGCCGACAAAGAATAAAAACTAAATATAAGTAAAAGAAAAAAAATTATTATAATATTAGAGAAAATACCGAAAATAAATAAAATGAATAAACAAAATAAGTAGAATTAAAAAAAAACAATATTAAGTCAGCTTTACTATATATCCCACACACAGTAGGGTAGGCATAGGGAACCTAGTGTTAAGACACTCCGTTCCCCACTTTACGCCGAATTCTAGAGGCATTGCGTGTTAAGTGGCGGAACTCAAAGCCGCGCTTTTGCTCAACACCAGAGCGAAAAAATGAAAATATAAATTTAAATAAATACCTTTTGACACACAATTGACATTTTCAAAGTATTATTCGACACTTAGAAAAAAAATAGTCTAAATTGGAATGTAAATAGAAATTTGCCAATTTGTAAAAGATAAATATAAACACCTTAATTTGCTGATTGACTCAAACAACGAGTGATGCATCAAACTTATCTTGTTTATTGCCAGATTTGAAACACGATCCTTTTTGATACGAGTACATTAGCAAATGTTTATGATGTAAAGAGTATGTTAAGGAAATAACCATTTTAAATGATTCACAAAACTATATTATATATATATTTTTTCTTAATTTTGAACGAGATATTAAAAAATAAAACATTTATATATAATAGTATTTTTACGTTGCGGACAGCCGATGTGTTTTACTTACAATATTTACATTATTTTTTCTCATTTTACCTCAAAAATCGTTTTATTTCGATAAATACATACAACTACTTATATTAAACTTTACTCAACACGCAATGCCACCAGAATTCGGCAGAAAGTGGGGAACGGAGTGTCTTAACACTAGGTTCCATCTACCTACCCTGCTGTGTGCGGGATACAGCGTGCAGCTGATTTATTTATCTATTTTTACCTATATTAAAACAATCAATCTGGTGGCAAAGCAGTTTGTGTGTAATGAACACGCAGGGATTAAGGTTTCGGCTCGGACAGGACGCTACCGCTTGCATTCTCTCGCGCGATTACGATATCGATAGTACGATACGACCAGATAGCGCTATCATCGATACGCTTTGTGCGCCCGCCGACCCATCCATCATTCAAAAGCAACCTTTGCGTTGCCGACGACACGCTAAGGTAAATAACGCCGTATATACATATGTTCTGATATCGGTACACGATGCCACTTCACACCCGACACTCGTTTCTGATAAGACATTTCCTTTAATGTTGCTTTTCAAGTTATGTAATGAGTGTTGGTTGATGATGCTTACTTGAATAGTTGTGTTTATTGAGAGGTGCCTTATCTAAGAATAGCGAGTTGCATCCTTCTATTGTAATGTGCATTGGATTAATGTAGATACTTATATGTGTGATTTATTATGGCAACTTAGATATTTTTTTTGTTATAAAACGCTACTTTTAAATTGAATATTTTTTACTAAAATATCAATATATAATAGATTAGTCGTGGCGCAGACAAGTATGCTACAGTAAACACGACAGGTTGTGGGTGTAATTCCCACTTGAGGAAATGAAATATTTAATATTGCAATTCCCTCGCTCGCTCGCGAAAAATAGGAAACGGTATGTCGTAACACTAGATTCCCAGGTTCCCTCTACCTACCCTACTATGAACAGGATACAACGCGTAGCTAAAATAAAATAAAAAATGTTGACATATAATTGTATTGTAGCTTAATATACCTATGACCACAATAAATATATAACAATAAACACACAATAAAGAATATTACAACATATGTATATATAAATTAACTTACTGTCATCTGTGAGCTTACGGTCGCGGCGAGGTCTCGGCGGTGCATACAGTGATTGCTCTACTCCCGAGCCGCCTGACGCTAGCGACGAATGTCCACTATCTCTGAACTCGCCTGTTTCAGCCCATACTGCAACAAAATTTCATAAATAAATAAAAATATATGGTTTAAAAAAATAATTTTAAATAATAATTCTAAATCTTATGTAATAAAAAATAATTATAAAAAAGTAATAAATTATAAATTACAACAGTGTTGCAGAAAATGTATATAAAAATTTTAAAAAATAACAAAATAGTTGTTAAGGTTAATGGCTTATTTACCGTAAATAATGAAATGTGCATTACCTATGCACATTTCATTATTTACGGTAAACACCGGTATTACCAAAGAAAAATGATTAGATAACGTGTTTTTTTTTACATTTCTATCCTTAGCTGGCAGCCAAGATCGTAGTAAAAGCATGTAAAAGCGTCCTTTAAATAGGAAATTAATCAAAATTTGGCATATAAATAAATGAGACATATGTACGATTTTAAAAAGAGATTTATATTATTTATAATGTTTTCACTTTATTTTCTATAATACGTAAATGACACAACAAGTACAACGCCACAATACCCCAATTTCAGTCGATTTCATCAATTGTATCTTTCAAATGTTAATCTTGCAGCAAACATCTTTATAGTGACAGTGTAATTCCTTTGTTTTGGGAAAAGTCACGAACTGACGATCGACAACATTGAAAACTGCTCACAATTAAAATACAAAACGCAATGCAAACTGACAACTGAGACTTTTCGGTGTCAATTTTTTTGAAACAGAATTTTTGAAGCCTCTAGTAATTTAAAATTAATTGGACAGATGTTGGACACGCGTTTGCCAAAACCGCAAAATTCAAAAACAATTGTTTCTTCATAATGTAGCTGTGAGTTGTTTAATGTTAGAAGATTTAAAATTCAAGAAATATCGCTTATACAATGTGGCTTGGTATATGCGTTCATATATATGTTTGTATTTAATGCTACTGATCTGAGAAATCAGTGTTTATTTTCATAAATAGGCGTGATGAAAAGTTTATTTTTTTCATTATAATATAATATGGATATAAATCAGCTTCACGCTGTATAATCCCGCACACAGCAGGTTAGGCAGAGAGAACCTAGTGTTAAGACATACTGTTCCCCACATTCCGCCGGGTTCTGGAGGCATTGCGTGTTGAATGGCGGAACTCTACGCCGCCTTTTTGCCACGACACCAGAGCGAAGAAATAAAAATATAAATATAAGCAAATATTTTATGTCCTCGAGTGGGAATCGAACCCACAACCAGTGCTCCACTACTGGCCTCTATTATAATATGGATATGTGCAATTATAAAAACCAAATAATAACGGATAGTGTTAATTGCCCCACATCTTATCACATCACAACTAGAACAAACGTCGGATCGCACAAACGTACAGACGACTCGTTCAAATAAATTTTATGTTTGCTGGTTTGATAACGACTGATAAGGGCCTTCATTGTTTTATTGGGGTTGTAAAATGGCTCGGCTACAACCGACTGCTGACATTCGTTAGTAAAAGCAGTTAAAGAATAATAACTGGTTCATCACTAGATATTTAATTATTGCATGTTGGTAGTAATGGGAATTAAATATAAAAACTCAATAATACCTAAATTTTGGTAAAAAATAACTGTACAGTTTATTAATAAAAATAATCTATCACGAATAAACAATTACTTAAATTGACAAACCTATTTATGCCGCTGATTAGTTCATGTTTTTATCAGTTTAATTAAAGTAGGTATAACAATAAGCCACCCACTTTTTGACTAATATAAAATAAGTTGACCAAGCTAGGTTAAGGTGAATGATAAACTAGTTGAAATTTAAAAAATATACATTTTAGATTTTGTAAGTGGAAAATGTCAATCAGATTGGTAATGTCTTTGGGTCTCCATTTAAACTCGCCGAAATACACTATAAGAATAAAATATCTCGATTAAAATATATTTTTTTTTAATTTTCAAAATTCGACGTGACTGTACGTAGTATTTGCTCTTGTGTATGCTCTTGTTGCATATATTAAGATTATCTATACGTAATGCTTAAAGAAAAAATATATAGAATTGCAACAGCATAAAGAATATAATTATACATAGATATTGAGTACTCATTTCTGTTTGCCTGTGCAATCAAAATTAGATTATTAGGAATATTAAAATAGAAATTTATATATTTTTTTTATTTCTGAATATTTAATTATAACGACAAACATTTAAAAAAATAATATATGTAATATTGTCATAGGTAGGTGTAGTATTATTTTCAGCTAATCTTTCGGACAAGCGCGTCGCAGTAGGACTGTAGGGAGTTCGACTGCTAGTCGGAGAAATGATGATTTTATTTATTTTTAAAAGCTATTTTATTTCTAAAAGGAAATCAGCAGCGTTTTAAAATTAGGCAGAAAGAAATCGTGGAGGTGGTCACTAGATTTTTTTGCCTTGATTTTTAGATGCTTATATGTAGCTACTAATGTACTTTTATAAATGAATTTTAATTTTTAACCCATATTGAATATATAACATTATTTAATGGAAATAAATATCTTTAACTATATTATTATCAAACACCGTCCTCTTCTATTCTATATCAACATCAGCGTTGCTATAAATTGTAAAGCTAAAAGTGTAAAAAGCATGAACAGAAACGTTGTATTTACTAACGGCAGATAGCCTCGCAGCAAACACAGATAAGTACTTTTAATTTATGATCTTGGCCCTGAACGCTGAGCGTAAAACCAGGAATTTTAATGTAACCGAAAAATTCCAAGTAAGTAAACTTTTTCGACATTATTTTTTAAAATAAATTAAAAATGAAATTTAAATAAAAGAAGATTGCTTCAAATGTAATAATCAATAATTCGCGGAAGGAATTTTTGCAGAGAGAATCTAGTGTTGTGGTTCACAACTCTGTTCTTCATGTTACGTCCTTTTTAGAGACATGAGTTGTAATGGCGATTTTAAGCAATTACATGTATATGCAATACAATTATTTATTCTTGTTTCCATTTTTAGGGTTCCGAACCTAAAAAGGTAAAAAGGGAACCCCTATAGGATCACTTTGAAGTCCATCTGTCCGTCTGTCAAGACCATTTATCTCGAAATCGCTGAAGAATTTTAAGTTTTTAAGCTTAAATTATTATCTAATATTCAGATATATGGTTCCTTACAACAGAGAAAAAAATTAAGCTTCTAAGTCAACGCAATCAAAAGACACGAACGTTTATGCATCGTTATTGGTGAATTTTGTATGAAAATTCGCCGCGTAATCAAAAAAAATTCCGTAGACATGCAATTATGAAATTTGACAACCTAAATTTGTAAAATTTTATAAGAACTTATACTTCTTTAGGTGCGTAAGGAAAAAAATAATAAAAGGAAATGTCACAAAAAATCGACACCATGAAACTAGGTAGTCAACATATTAGTTTTTTTTAAATTATATATAAATATTTTTTGTTTAAATTAAAATTATTTAAATATTTCAATGTAATGAATCCCTTTTTTTCCTATTATTAATATTATTTAACGAGAAGAATAAAATTTTTAAAAAGATTTAATCTTGTTACGCCAAAGAAGTATAACATCTTACGTGCGCTTATAAGTTTAAGCACGCACATTTTTTTACATATCTGTCATTTTTGACACATCTAGAACTAAATGATTGAAATTGTTCTCTAATTCTCAGTGACAGTAGTTCGTTATTATTAATACGTTCAAGTTCAATATATTTTGTTTAAAATTATTCACTCGAATGATTAACAATAGCCAATAAATATAGCGACTGTTGGGCTCACGTAAACGAGAACTATCATGTATTAGAGTTGTGAGATATCTCATTTATATTGTTATAATTCTGAACTAATGTTGACAGCATGACGGTGTTACAAATGTGCACGCTTAAGTGCGATAATTATAATTATACTATAGATCTATACTTCTATGGCTCCTAAGTCCCTATTTTTAAATTAACTATTTTGGAGACTGATTTTCGAATTATTTTGTATAAGTACTTAATAATGGCAAATCAAAATATTTTTGGATTGGCTCTTCTATTAAGTCTCATTCTCACTTAAAAAAAATTAAAAGCTAAATTAACTTTTAATAAAAAAATATATTATTTTTAGTATTCCGTATCTTAACATAAAAAAAACGGTCATGCGAATCCGTTTTTACCTTTTCAGATACGACCACGACGACGACCCGGCGACGATCCGATACTCTCAAACGGAACCCTTAAAAGATCACTTTGTCGTCCGTCTGTCAAAAGCATTTATCTCAAGATTGCATGATGGTATCAAATTGAAATTGATATGAAATATCTAGATTTACGGCCACTTGAAGCACAGAAAAAAATAAACTTCTAAGTCAATGCGTTTTCACTGCATTTTGTGTAAAATTTGCCGCGTAATTAAAACCTATAAGGGTACTTCCCGTGAATCTAAAATAATGATATTCGGCAAGAAGTAAGCATTTACACATTGATTTTGCTGCAGTCCGTATATAATTCGTCGCGTAATTACAACCTATAGGGACCTACTTCCCGTGGACCTACATTTATGGAATGTGGCTCAAAGTGAAAACTTACAATACAAGGAAAAAATCCAATAAGTAACAAAATATTTAAAAAAATATTACAAACATATATTTTGTAGTTCATTTCATACAAAATGAGTTTATATGGGAGCAAGCTTAAGTTCCTCAATTTTTATAAGTTGTAATTCCCGTTGACCTACAATTCCGAAATTAGTACTGAAGCTTCGGTGGGCTAGACCGACTCGCCCTAGACTGGGTGTTTTAATTTTGTATTGTTTCTGCAAATTACAAAATAAGAAACGTAACAGATATTTATAAACAAAAAAAAGACAAAAGTGACAATGTGAAATATAGGCTATAGGTATGTTAGCCTTATAATCCGAAAATGTAAATAAATCCGAAAATCTTGAAATTTTAAATGTTTCAACGTTAGTAAAACGTGAATTACTCACCATATCCCACTACCAATATATGACACACTGTGTGTTCTAAGTACTCTACTGCACTTAAATCAACCTGCCTCAAAATCCCATTACAATCAAATCAAACAGGCCTACTTATCTAAATGAGATTGAAACAAATAGCTGTTAATCTCAGTCCATTGGACCACCGAGCCGGTGTCTGCTTAATGCCATAATCCTGATGCGGAAGGGCAGGCACTTCCGACACTTGTTTGTTCAAAACAAACGTCCCTATCATTTACTTTAGAGATCCTTAAACGTAAAAGATTCACTATTGTTTACGTTTAATTACACTATAAAAGTAACTTGAGGCCAGACGTGGCGCAGCGGCACAAAGTGTGACTGTAAAACCGACTGGTTATGGATTCGATCCCCACTCGAGAAGATGAAATATTTTCTTAAATTTACATGTCCATTTCTTCGCTCTAAAGTCCAGGCAAAGCGCGGCGTTAAGAAAAATATAATAGCTAATAATGATGACGTAAATATGTATGGTGGAGTTTGGAAATATCTGTTTTCAAAACAGAAAGTGAAACTATTCACGAAACTTTTCTAAGCCTGTATCAAATAACTAAGGCGTTTTAATTATTACCTTTCTGTATAATTATGTTAAATTATATTTCTAAGTTTTTTGATTCACTTCATTTGATTCAATTCAGAATCATTCTTAGAGTACATATCATTTGTTTTATATTACGATCATGTATAATATATTATGAACTTCTACATTTATATATTCTTTATATGAATAAATAAACTTCACTACACAAAATTCTTTACGGCACGATAATCTCTTAATGTGTATTTCTAGTATGTAGGAGATAATAAGTTTTTATAGTTAAATGGAAGTATTTCATAAGTATAATATGATAATTGGTAGGTAGGTATATATTGCACGACACTACGACTAACTACTATAATAAAATTTATATAAATAAATTTGATATTCGTGCCCAATTTAAGTTTGATTTAAAAAAATCAATGCAAATCACAGCTATAAAAAACTGCAGCTTATACATAATTATAATTAGACGGTCTATATCCGAATCATAAAAATCGTGCAACCAAGTAATACAAGTAATAACACTTGTACACGATAAAGATATCGAATGCTACTGATTAGTGCGCGGTAGGCACGTCTCTAGGGTACCTGCGCGGTATCTGCCCGACCAATGATATAGCAGCGCGAATTATCGCCCGAATTAATGGCGTGTGAGTTATAAATGGCCGGCGGATTAGGGTCGATCCATTTTATTCCTATTTTACCTACCGGAAAGAGCCTTCATTGAAAACGAACACAAATTCGCGGGAGCATCCGCTAATTCTCCTCCGTTCGCTTCTTTCCCCGTGCGTTGCCCCATACGGCTGTTTCGCTCTGACGACCTTTACGAGGTGTAATTCATCATCATTTTACGGTTTGATGACTCTACATTCAAACTAAAGGATCTCTACTTTAACATAAATTTAGCCAAATTCATCAAAAAGTAAGGTTATATTCCTTTTAACCTGCATTGAGCGATTTGGAATAAAGCAACATTTAGACAGTTGTATATACAGGATGTAACTCGATCAACGGATCAACGGTGGTCTAAGTCATTTCACCCCCATGTATGTTTAGCGATTTTCAGTCAGTCAGCAGATATGTTTTTGCATTTTTCACCAGTCAACTATAGTCAGACAATATTTATAGAGTACAAATATGTTTTTTTTTTAAATAAGTAATATAAGTTTATAGAACTGTCACCAGAGGGCACTAATATAATTACGCTTTATGAAGTTGGAAAATTCGAGATATACTTTTAGATTTGGAGCGGAAGAAGTAAGAGGTCCTCTAGAATAACATATTGTATTAGAATTTAAGATAGACATTGTACAAGCTTAATATTATTTTACTCTGGAAGATATAACTGGAATATAAGTTCTGTAAAAGCCTCGAGGTGTTTGATTTCGTTAGAGATAGTTATATGACCTTTCAGAGACTGTAAACTATATATCTGCTGAGCCACTGTCAGTCGTTGAACATACAAGGGAGTCAAATGGATTGGTACTAAGGTCCCCTACCTATAGGCAACAGTCGATCGAATAACATCCTGTATATGCTTTATAAGGACCTATTTATCTTTATATACTTGGGTAAATAACTTTCTTGAAAAACTAACAAGACGCTGTTTGAAAGTCTTCAGACATACTCAATTAGTATTCCAAATAGCCGCCAACATATCGTACACATAAATGTAAAGAGTGGACCGTTCGGGAGGCACGAACCTCGCATTACTTAGGCGCTGCAAACTTTTGCATTTGCAACTTGAATCTTAACATGCTTAATATAAGTGCCACAGTTGCTGGAGATACTTTGAGAGTTCGCATCAAACTCGGTTTCTATTTCACCCAAGCAATAACCGTCTTACTGCTCCCGCTAGTAGGTTCAAAGTGATGAAGTCGCACCAATCGGCAACGAGCGCGGGACTTTGAGGCTTAGAGTAATTGTAATAAAGCGGAGTGCACCAGTTATGGGACGTGAGAGGTTCTAGACCAAATCCCAAGTAAGCTGTAACTTCCTTTTGGATTTTCGGAAGCCATTTATCAGTCTGATGTGGGCGTCTGGAAATTTTTCATGTTTCGTTATTTTAGAGTGACTTGACATATACAATTGGTAAGTCTGGAATAATGCCCACTTAATACTGCGGCAGCGGCAGTTCAAGGTCATTATTACGGTAAAGGGACGATATACAAAAATTAATTTTATTTGTGTACAAATTTGACTAATTTTGATTATATATTTTATTTGAATACTAAACTTTCTCCGCATATAATAATTCAAATAAGCTTTATAAAAATTAGTGTTCATGAGTTTGTTTTATATAATGCGTTATTCACTAAGGGGAAATAGTTTGTCCCAGAGCGCACATTACGCTGATAAATCAAGGGTAACCCTTCCGCCACCGCAAGCAAATTACCGACCACCTGAGACTTGTAAAAATGCCCCACAAAATAAGTTTTACTTGTAAATTACGGTACAAATAATAGAAGAAAATGAAGCAAGTTCTTTTTTTTCTTCTTTTTTTTTAGCTTCACGCCTCAGGGAATTCTCGAGGCATTGCGTGTAAAAGAGCGGAACTCAGCGCTACTAGGTTCCTGCTGTGTGCGGGATACAGCGTGAAGCTGATTTAATTTATTTTTTTATTCTAACATATTTTAAATAAACTAATAAGACTACAACAACAAATTATAATTAATTATTTCATTTGTCTAGCGTTGAAAATTAATTAAGAAAATTTGTTTACTGTTACCATATTAAAGGATTACGTATTTCATAGTTGATATTCATTAAATTTATCATTTCTACTGTGAAAATGTTTAGACAAATGCTTCTCCCACTTGTAGCAGGGTAGGGCAGTGTTAAAAAATGTCGTTCTCTACTTTTCACTCACTTTTTAGACGTTACGTTTTGGCTGTTAAAAATTATCGTAAATTATCAACTTTCTTAACTAAATAAAATTAAAATATTCCTACTAATACGATAAATGTGAAAGTTTGTGAAAATTGATGGTTGTTCCGCTTTCTAAACAACAACCAAATATTGATGAAGTTTCTTATACATCAGAATAACACATAGGCTACAATTTATGTAAAGATTTTGTTGCTAGTTTATATATTATTGTTTCCACGAACACACAATCCAGTCCATTCCAGTAGTATGATATTAACGAACGTATGTATACGAACACAAATTGTACATAATAATAAATTGTTGACAGATTTCCAATGTTTATAATAAATAAAACAAATTATTAACCATAAAACTCTTGTATCACAAAAACGAAGTTCATTAAATAATTTGAATTATATTTTACCGCAAATAATAAAGAAAAAAAATTAAGGAAATTTTAGAAATAAAGGGGAGACGAAATAGGCAGCCAAAAGACTAGGGTGAGAGTATTCCGGAGGTAATCACTGGTCCCATATGGACACAAATTACTTTTTCTATGGTTTCCCTTTTGATGACAGACGGAATGGGGCGCAGTGATACGTTGGATTTCGGCAATAATACCATTATACGTATATCATAAACAATAAGATGATGTGACTTATTTTTATGTCTTGATTTTGACTTCTTATACTATCGATTTTAACTTTGTTGTTTAAAATAATGGATTACAAAAAAAAATGATTTGCATAAATAATCTTAATCGAACGATTTCTTTTTATTGTAATAACTTGTTTGTGATTAATTATCATAATAAGGCAGATTTTTTTTAAATCTTATTTTTTTCCCTTGACGTTAAATTGATTTATATCCATTTAACAGATGAAAGTGCAAGCATTTGAATCTGACATATGTCGTTTCGTTCGTAACCGCGGATTGGGGTGTCGTAAATGTCGCCGTTCTGAATATTTTCAATTTGCATAAATATTAGTGCGCGCTGTAATATCATAAATATATTAGTGCGGTGATACAGATTTTATGGTGATTACTAAATTATACCAGCTCATTCGGAGGGAGACAACACATTTACTACATATTTATTTTACCTTTTGGCTGGTTTGGAGCAGTACCTAACTGCTGTCTTCTATTATGTTGAATTATAATATACATGACATATGACATGAAAAATAGACAAAATTTATAACATAATTTAAAACTGTATTAAAACATATTAAAATATGAATATAATTTAATATTCATATTTTAATATGTTTTAATACAGTTTTAGATTTTACTTAAGAGTGGGAAGCGAGGTGCCTTAAGACTAGGCTCCCTATGCCTAGCCTGCTAAGTGCGGGATGCGTGATACTGAAGAAAAATAAAAAAAAATATTGTAAAGTCATAACACTATAATTATGAGGCGGGTCGTAGAGACCGCGTGTCACAAAGCGGCGTCATCCGCTATTGTCGTACACTGTCATATATCACGTGACATGTCAACGTGTTTTATACAAACGCCTCGTCAGTTTTACATATTAGATTCATTACAGCCCTCTTATACTGAAAGCCCGTGTCTATGTTTAAATGTTGCTTCTATCTACTTCATAGTATATTTTATTAAACTAATAATTTGCTTCGTACTTTACAATAATAAGGCAAAATATGTAGCCAAACATATTTCCTATATACCTATATATTTAATAGGCTAGGCTCAAAAATCTTAGAGGTAAGAATTATCTATCTACTTCTAAACATTGCGGCTTAAGTGGCGTAACTGTTTTTTGCGCCCTTATATTTTTAATAAAATTAAATAATTTAAATATAATTATTTCTACGAACACACAATTTTAGTCAGAAACTGTTATTACATTTTCATTTTTATATATTAATTTCCGAGAGTTTCATTTAATAACATTTTTATATTCTTATCATTGGTATTTTATTTAATATATTCTTAAACTTATAAGAAAATATTTCTTTTAATAGAATGATGAAGTCTTTTAGTGATAAATTATAAGGCAACAATGGCTAAATTTCTATAATTTACAATTTCTTTTAAATAAGTAACAAAATAGGGTACCTTCAATTGTGTTTATGTTTACGTATGTTCCACATTGTGTAGTATTTGGCCATCATAGCCCATTATATCCTTATTTGTTCTAGATCTTTTGTTGTGGCGAGGGTGACTGAGCAATGTTCAGACAACAATTTGTCATAAAATAAAAAGATTTATTATCCTATGTGTGCAATACGCAGCTACTCTTTAACAACCGTTATTGTGCCCTTTTATAGCAACGAATAAAATGGGTACGAGGAAAGTAATATTATACAAAAGATATGGACATTGTTTTCGAAATGTATTACCGACAGGGGCTATAAAATGAAAAAATGTAAAATTTTTATGTCACTAAAATAGGGTTCAAATCTTTATGATAAGTTCAATTTTAATATATTACAGTTTCTATCAAAAAAATATGCTTAATAAGCTTTAAGTGAGCTCTTATCTTTATATGTACCTATTAATAACTATTTTTGTAAGCCAATATACAAACTAACAGCCTAATATTATTTGAAACCAAAACTGTTAGGTGAAGATCTTTGACCACACGACAGATGGGCATCAGTGCAAGGGTTAGCTCTACATCTGTCGAATACTATCAATCATTCTACCACAAATATTGTTTATACTGTTGACTTATTATTTGTCAATAGCTGTCAAATCCCAATTCTCATTGACTTTTGATTTGTTGACTACGTTTCCGTAATGGAAGATAACTTTAGGCTATGTTTACGACATAGCTCGCTAGCCATTTTTAAATTGAATTACAAAATGTTATATATATTTTCCTCTAATTATATGAAGCTTCATTAGTTCCAATAACCTACATTATTAAAGCAATAACACCCATAAACATGTGCTTAAACTATTAAACTTTGTCATCGGCAATTAGTAAAGGAGCGCTCAACAATTTATAGACCTACCTCTAAGCCATGTGACACTCATTCGAAACGGCTGTTAACAAATTAAACCGATTTGTTCTGTTATTCTAATAGGGCAATGGGAAGCGGCCGTCAAACGTATTTTGACAAAATTTATTACAACCACGCCTTCTTCGAAGTTTTTTAGGATAGCGGGCGACGCGACATCTGTCGTACAGAAAGTAGTCACGCCCTACACGTAAGGGAAATTTTGAAAATATTGACATTGATATAGAATATTTTTTGCTTGAGTAACATCTTGAGCGTGTAATTCTACTAATATGACACGCGCATCTTTGATAATTTTTTGTTAGTTATGGTGTGGATTATTACTCCTAATGTTAAATTTTCATATGTTATGCAACGTCCGCATTTAGCGGGTTAGGTGGAGTAAGTCTAGTGATATGATAACTTTAGCCTGAGATATGTACCTACCAACAGGGCGATGACGATGTCACGTATATATATATTTAGATTTTTTTTCCAGCTTGACACTGTATCCCGCACATAAAGAGAGGGAACCTTGTGTTAAGATATTCCTTTCCCCATTTTACAACGTTTTATAATAATGGCAATAGTTTTTTAATTAATTTAAGAATTCGTTTTTTCATTAGGTAGGTACTTAAATGGTTAAGTAAATATAATTTAACCTATTATTATCAAGAGCTATAATAAAGTAACACAGTAAAAAGTATATCAAAATATACCTTTTAATAGTAGTTGTCTAATTTTGACACTATGAAAAAACAAAACATGGGCCCACACGCTTCAAAGCGGGGCGACATCGCACCGCGCCGGTACCCCGGTGTTAAGTTCCCATGTCGCTGATCGCGCTATTTTTTTTTCCCTCACAAAAACTATGTTATAACGACGGTTCATAGCAGACAGTGTGGCACCAACTTTTTCCGTCACTTTTTATCCTAATAAATCACGTAGGCACCGAACGATTGTGAATTTTGCTGATTGAGATTAATTGCAATGAATTAATAATAACAATGAAAAGTTGCATAATAAAATACCAATTGATTTAAAATTCTTAATTTAATGGCAAATGTTGGTAACATAATCCTAAAGAACAGTATATAGTTACTTATTTAGAAGAAGCCCATAGTGTTCCAGCCCAAAAATATAAATATGAATGTTATAAATTATAAAATTTATGAAATAAAAAATATAAATATGAATGTTGAAAATATTATAAAAAATAATATAAATCTTAAATATTGTTAAATATTTTTTTCTCAAAAGTAACAGAAACATAACGATGAAAAAGTGTTTTTAAATTGACAAACAAACACATCACATTCCAAAATATAAGAAAAAGAGGCCAAACATTAAATGCGGCATAACTGTCGGTCAGATTCGGGACGTCGAGATAAACTTTATAATCTGAGCCGGGACACGAACTACGGGCAACATAGCAAATATTTGTACCGGATTAGACGCGCAGTCGCTTTATAATTTACTATGTCCTTATGATAGTTTAGTTTAGAGATGCACTCTAAAATATAATTATCACAAAAATAAATAACATTTTATTAAAATAATTTTAATGTTCAACGAATTATATTTAAAAAATATATTAAATGAATTATATCTTGATATAAGAGATCAGAAATCTTTTACCCTCAACACATAATTAGTTTTCCATTTTTCCCTTCAACCTAACAAGAAACGGGGTTAACGCTAAGGTGAAAAAATCCACAAAATCAACGACGGCTTTAGCAAGATTTCGCAAAACCTGCTCAATTTAAAATTAAAGCCACGAAACGTGTTTTTCGCGTATTTTATAAAAATCTCGGGTTGTAAGAACAATCTTCGACGATAAGCTCAAGCGCCAATATCATACGCTAAATCGATTACATTTTATAAATCTATTTAAAAAAGGAAGCCTGTTTTATTTTCTCGCCAAAGATAATATAGAAATAAAAACATTTGCTTAATAAAATTGGCACGTGACATAACTTAAAAACTTAGAACAAATTTTTATATTTATTTATAACATTTATCATAAACTCTATATCACATTTAATTTCCAATACAATCAACCTTCTTTCTTATTTAGTAAAATCAATAAAAAAATATATTTCTACCCTCATATCAAAAAAAAAAAAACAAACTTCACATTACATTGAGTAACGACAGCAATTGACTAATGAAGTTAACATACAATAGCAGTTTAATAAATAAAATGCAGTCTTTTTAATCCCCTATTTAAATTCAATGCCAAGCAAGTGCAGAGCTAATCATCACAATATAATGCTTCGGTGAGTTGAGGGGTGCTTTTTGTGGCGCGACTGAGATAGAGCTACTATTTTATATAAAAAACTGTACAAATCGAAAGGGATGGACAACATAGTCGATTCATTTGGATTGACTTTAAATGATTGCCTTTTTTGTTCGACGGTGATGGATTGCGAATCATTTTGCTTACGCCGGATTCACGTGTGTTAAAGTCTTTGTATTTTTGCTATAAAAATATATTAAAATAGAATATCAAAAAGTTTAATGTAATATGTATCATATTACCAATATGTCTGAAAATTTATAAGTAAATCATGTCACAATATAGGAAATATTGTGTAAGTGCGTTAAGTTTAAATAGCAATGAGCTGTCTTGTGTTAAATAAAATGTCATAATATTACAAAAAATATTAAGAATTTATTGAATATTATATATGGTCTTTAGTGTACTGTAGTTTGGAAATATAACTACATAAAAAATATGTATTTTTCAATATAATTTCGCAATTTACAAGATTACGACAGTCCACTTTTATTGTGAGTTCAATTTCCAATTAGGTGACCCATAAACAAATTATTTATGCCTATCCAGATAAAAGCGAGCTCCAAAATGTATATATAATATATATAATGCATTTCCACTCGAGAAAATAAAATATTTCTCATTCAGCTTTACGCTGAAAATATAAATGTAAATAAATATTTTATTTCCTCGAGTGGGATTCGAACCCATAACCAGTCGATTTTACAGGCTCACTTTGTGCCCCTGTGCCACGACTGGCCTCATATTTTCATTTATTCACTATTGTGTCAAAGCGCGGCGTTAAATTCCGCCTCTCAACTCGCAATGCCTCGTAAATGACACGGAAGTGTCTTAACACTAGGTTCCCAGGTACCTCCAGCCTACCTTGCTAAATATGTTAGAATAGAACGTAAAGGTAAAAAAAAAGAAAAATATCAAAAACACAAGTAGAGCACGCGTTCGTCGTGAACATTATAATACTAATTGCGTAACTAAACGGCAGGGGCGCGCGTAATCCGATATTGATGCGTTTGTAAAAACTATCCGATCCTCGCCCTCTCCCCCTCCCCTTTGTTGGCACTGAATAATTCATCAAACAGGTGCATCGTGGGCTAATTTGTTGCTTTGTATATTTTACGCGTGTCCTTTATAAAATTAGAATTTTTTAGTTAAAGAAAATAAAATTGTGTTGTAGTTCCTGAAAATATTATATAAGTTTGGAGGAGATTTCTTTTAGAGATAAGCCCGCCATTGTTAACTATTTTTACAATTTTATTATTGCTTTGAGTCTTATTATACGCAATAAAGAATATTAATGTAATATTTGATTTCTATTAATTATTGTAGGACTCTTATTTGTGTTTATTACGTTGTTTAAATAAATATATAATGAAATTCTTCACAAGAAGAGATCTTTTGAAGTTTCAAAAAAAATTGTAAATGTTTTTTTCAAATAGTGTTCTTGTAAAACACAATTGAGTATAACGATGTAGGTTAATTTGATACTAACAATATGCATGCTGAAAAAAACTGAAACAAAATATAAATTTTGAAATATTGAAAAAGTGGCCAAGAGCGAATCTGAATGAAAGTTTCGAAATAAAAAGGCCGTGACATACAGATGGACAGATAAACAGACAGATATGACGAATGTTTAAGAATCCTTTTGCCATTCGGCTAAGGAACTCTAATAAAACATGCACAAAGAATATAATTTATGCTTCTATCATATATAACCTGTTAGTGAAAGCGTTTAGAAATATATGAAAAAGTAGAATTTTCTCTAAAGACATTCTCATTTCTGTATTTTCTTTTCATAAATTTTAACCGTCTTGGTGCAGTGGCACATGCGTGTAACTGTAAACGCTATGATTGTGGGTTCGGTTCCCACTCGGTGGAATGAATTGTTATTTGTTAATATTTCATTGCTTTGCTCCGGTACTAAGACAAAGCGCTGCTTAAGTTCCGCTACTCAACACGCATTTTTTGCAAAAAAAAATCTTCACCACCTATTCGTTAGAATAATATAAAAGCTAAATAATAAATACTAAATTATTTATTTTTTATATACCTATTAATATATAACAGTTACTCAAGGAAATACATACGTATTTGATGGTTTTATTTTAGTATTGTAGAGTAAAAATTGTTCATTGAAGATAATCAAGCGTGGCGGGATGTGGGTATATCATAAATTCATAGCCGTATACAAAATTAGGGCTTATTCACCTCCAACCCCAAATGTTACGCAATTTTGTGATGCTCTTATGTTTACTATTGGTTTTGTCTTAAAGATAGTAATAAAAAAAGGCAAAAGCGTCATTCTTATAGAAACACTAGCGGACCCTGACGCAGCTTCGCCCGCTTGAACTATACGGATGGTTATTAGATATATATATGAAATTGTTTTTGAAAATATCTAATTTAAATGAAAAAAATATAAGTAAACGTAATCATATTAAAATATTAATAAACAAACTAAACAAAACCAGCTGCATTATTAATATTATCAAAGTAAAATAAATATTTAAAATAATTAAAATTAAATGTGTTGTGCTATGTTTTTGCAAGTGCATGTGGTTATTTACATAATACTTAAATA
>DWQW01004065.1:0-20798 GCA_018249695.1 Heliconius erato demophoon | reverse complement strand
ATATATATATATATATATATATATATATATATATATATATATATATATATATATATATATATATATATATATATATATATATATATATATATATATATATATATATATATATATATATATATTTTAATATTATTAATTAAAAATAATGAACAATTTCAGTAAAAAAAAATCCCACAATCCCACAAACATATTTAAAAAAAATAAACAAGAAGGGTTTAAATTAATTCAAGGTTTCAATTAAGTCACAGCTTATCTCACAACTTGCTCAGTAGGTAATGGAGGACCTGTATTATCTGCATGATATTTGACTAGCAAACCACAGTCCCCTCGTGGATTCGCATAACCCGACCCAAGTTGAAAGCTTCAATTACGCGAAGTGAGTTGTTCACGCAGGTGACTCCTTAATTACTGGGTTGAAATTGAGCTGCCCATTCGGCTGTCACGTTTGCAAACGGATTATCATGTTCTATTTACGTGGTCCCGACGGCTCGTACCGTAAGACCTCGTTATCGTGTTAAATAAATAAAATAAATAAATTAGCTTCACGCTGTATCCCGCACAGAGCAGGGTAGGCAGAGGGAACCTAGTGTTAAGACACTGTCCCACTTTCCGCCGAATTCTGGAAGCATTGCGTGTTGAATAGAGCTTTGTCTCGACACTGGAGCGAAGAAATGGAAATATAAATTTAAATAAATATTTAATTTCCTCGAGTGGGGATCGAACCCACAACCAGTCGCGTGCCACGACTGGCCTAAATCGTGTTATATGAACGAAATTTACATTACATCTATAATTTCATTGATTTTAAAAACGCTTCATAATCTAATAAAATATCAACATCAATCATGTTTTAAAAATATAACTTTCAAACTAGGAAATTTATGACTATCTTATCATTAATTACTAGAAATTTAAAAAAAATTAGGTAGCGCAAAGATATGAAAATATGAAAATAACAAATTATATCATCGTTAAGTTTCATAGCAAAGAAACAAAACGATCTTTATTTAAAAGACGGTCAGTTTAGTAATAACTATCTATAAGGAATCCAAAAAAATATTTGTAGGTATATAAAAGATTTAAGGTTAACTGTAGATATAGTAAATAAACTTTTATATTTTGAATTTTGACTTTGTGAAAACAGTGTGGATCTGACACTTGTTGGGAATCCTCCATGACATTCATTTAAAATTGACCGGTTTCAGAAACGTTTTAATTAAGCTCGAATCGACATACTGGACAGCCCCAGAATAAACGAACGCTTTTGAATTTTGTTTTTACATAAATAAACATCACAAATAGTCTCCTGCTAATATTTAAAATATAAAAAATATAACATTGTTTTACGACAATCATAATATTTACATTGCGCTTCAGCTTCACGCTGTATTAGTAGGCAAAGGGAAACTAGTATTAAAACACTCTGCTGCCAACTTTCCGCCGAATTCTGGAGACATTGCGTGTTAAGTGGCGGCGTTTAACGCCGCGCTTTCCCTCGCCACCAGAGCAAATAACCCACAACCTGTCGCGTTTACACACGCTTGTGCCTTTACGCTACGACTAGCTTCATATTGATACCTTTTTTATATATATACATATGTATATGTTTCCTTTGCAAGTTAACAATAAATAAAAGCACACACGTACGTACAGCTTTCATTTAGAATGATAACATACACACATTTGATTAATAAATATAGCGAATAATTTAGTAGAACAAAGCCGCGTAGTTTCGTGAGACAAATGGCCGGTTGATCCCGCTGTCTTGCGAGGAGTCATGTACGATTCTATTGTGGATAAATAAGTTGCGTCGGTAGGCTTTACCGCTGGCGAAAGGAATGACTGACCGTGCAAAGAATTAGGGTTGGTTTGCCGATTATATTATTTTTTTCTAATATTCATTTCAATTCTGTTGGTTCTATCTACTCTTTATCGCGTGTAAAAATAAAATTACAAACAGAAGAAAAAAAATACTAATTTACATTATTGTGGCTTACTTTACTATTTTAGTCACAAATAGAAACAGAAAATCGAAAGCTAACTTAATCTAAACGTAGCTCTAATTTATAAATAATAAAACAATACCTAATTAAAAATGAACACCACAGCGTGGTTAATAAGCCTAATTTTTCACTATAGTAGAAAAGTGAAAAGTATAGGCAAAAAATAATAATTGTTAGTCTCGATCATTTCATCTCACACCCCCGTCCGGGTAAGATTCCGCACGTCGGAAAGTGGGTCGGCCTTTAGGCGATGCAGTCTGAATTACAATATTTAAGAAAATCGAACCATTATTGTATAACGTATAACTAGTATTATTGTAAAGCTATTACTATATAATTTAGAGTGAACTTACTACAGAACATTGACTAATAGACTGATAATAGATAATTTTAATTTTTTTGTAGCTTCACAGTCAAACACACAACTCGCACACAGCAGTAGTAGGCAAGAGAATCCAGTATTAATATATATTTCCCATTTTATGCCGAATTCTGGAAGCATTGCGTGTTGAGTGACGGAACTCAACGCCGCGCTTTGCTTTGACTCCAGAGTCACAGTCGCTTATAGTCACGCAAAATATTTATGGTAAAAATATTATGCTAATTTTTACCATAAATATTTTTATTTCATTTAAACATTATCATTATCTCACTGCACTTTTAATATATGTACTTAGTTTTAATATCATAATAAGTACCTTAATAAAGTGTTAAAGTGTGATTTTTTTCTGATTTTTCTGTGACACCTCGCTTAATTTTACGAATAGAAAAATACTCTTAAACAAATTAACTAAAAACGCATACAATGCAGAAAAGATAACGATTTTTTTTGTTATAACGATTGTAGAATTCGGAGTAAATTTTTAAGTATTATCCCGAATGGTGGATCTTGTTATTTTTTCGGTAATGTATTCATTTATAAACTGTTTGTCATTTTGAATATTAACATAATGAAAATTCAGTATATGTATGTTAACTCAATATATTTCGATTCGTTTATTTTCACAATACAAGCTAGAATTACATGTTATGCAATTTTCTAAATTTTATTATACATATAAGTATATACCTAAATTAATTAATTAATAAAACTGAGACGTGGCCACAAAATAACCATAAAAATCACCAAAGCAGTTTTGCTCTTAACGAAACATCTTTTATGCTTATTGAGAACATAAAACGAACCGACAGAAGCGTGCTAGGAGGAAACCGTAGACGTCAACGAACCTTCACGATTTAGTCAGTCGTATAGACCTGTAACGCGGGCCCCTATATCCGTCGTGAAATGAAACGTGATTCCATTCCAGCTATAATACGAATAGACCCACAAAGATACGTGTGTTGCCCAATGTGGAAGTGTATGAATTATAGCCTGGCTTATGCAATACTAATGTCATAAGGAAATTTCTTAAATATTTAAAACGTTATATATTATTTTGATTCCTGAAATTGGTTCAAATCGGTTCGATTTGTCAAAAACATATTTATGGTTTGGACCATGAAGAAGTGACAAGAGGCCAGTCGTGGCGCAGCGGCACAATGTGTGACAGTAAAACTCGAGGAGATGAAATATTTACTTAAATTTATATTTCCATTTTTTCGCTCTGGTGTCGAGATAAAGCGCGGCGTTGAGTTCTGCCACTTAACACGCAATGCCTCCAGAATTCGGCGGAAAGTGGGAAACAGAGTGTCTTAACACTAGGTTCTCTCTGCCTACCCTGCTGTGTGCGGGATACACCGTGAAGCTGATTTATTTTTATTTTTTATTTATAAGGGACTAAAACAAAGAAAAAAGATGTTAAGGAAATTGGAAGACAGCCAGTGTCTCAAGTCCCCAAGCATACTCAAAAGTCCACTAACATTTACATTGTTAAATTGTTTCGTATCGACAACACTTAGCGTAGTGTAAGTTATAATACAAAATAATTGTTATAAGAAATTAATTTAACTAATTACTATCAAAAATAAATAACTTAAGTAAAACCCGGATAGTCCGCAAAGGGATAGTTGCTGGATTTTGATCCTCATAGCCTAAATTGTCCGCCACAATAGGCAACTATGATTTCTTTGACAAGTGAAATAAAGCAGAATCTACTCATAACCCTTATTTTTTATGTTCTCAAAAATGGGCTTCCACAATAGATAAAAAAATATATTTTTAAATACGTGCTGTATTATTCTTAATAAATATTTTTTTTATTATAATAAGTTTTTAAAAGTGCGGCAAATATCCGAGTTTTACCCTAAATTACATAGGCAAATGTACTAGATTTTTTAATAATATTATAATTATTAAAGTAAGTGTGATCATTATGCTTGATCGACATGAATTTTGTATAGATATTTAAAAAATATACTCAAGGACACGGGATTAAGAAAAACCGGTCAAGAACGAGACGGACTCGTCCACCAAGGGTTCCGGACCGATTCCAGGATTGTAGCTCAACGAGAAGTACAACTCTATGCAGTAATTTTTGTATGAAATGCACAAATGGAATACAAACGAAAAATTTACAATTTTAATTTTTAAAATTTTGCACTTTATTTATATTATAAGTTCTCACTTCGTGGAAAATTTGATAACATTGTTGGTCCATGGAAAGTACCCTTATAAGTTTTGATTACGCGACGAATTTCAAATAAAAAATTCAGCAAAAACGACCAATAAAGGCTCGTATCTTTTAATTACGAGTACGTTATGTTCTAAGGACCTACGGTACCTAAATATTAGATAATTTCAGCTTAATACCTCCACGCGATATCCAGATAAATGGTCTTAATAGATGGGCAGACGGACAAAAAATGATTATGAGGTCACTTTTAGGTTTCCATTTTTTTTTTTTGAAGTGCGAACCCTAAAAACATAGCACTTTAATCGTTTATGTTGTTTTATTTAAAAGTTTCAACACGAAGAGATTAAGAGTCTCTCAGCATCTAAAGATTAAATGTCGGAATTTTTAATTTATGTCATTAACCACAAATTTGCTTATATTTTCCGGTGTTAGTATGTTCCTTAAATTGTGCTTATATTCTTAAGTATGTATGGCAATGAATAACTTCTAATAAGGTTAATACGTTGTAAGTATGCTTTATCCCACAATTGAAAATATAATATGAGTAAAACACACAGATAAGCACACAGATTCGTACATTAACAAGGAGAAGAGACACATTACTTGTCATTTTGGCATTCAATTTAAAATACCATAATAAATATACAGAAACCAAACAAATATTATAAAAGAATATATATCCTAAATAAACATTACACAAAACTACGCTCTGACTTAGTAATTCAATCACCAGCCACTAAATGATATCGTTAATAAAAAAAATCATGTATAATCGATACTTATACAAAATAAATAGGTATCAAAACCAAAATAATTTTTAACAACAATGAATACATATAGAAAACAGATAACCTTATAGTTTTCATTATATTTAAAAATCCTCTATGTTCTTATAATGTAATTCTATTATATACCTTTAAATTTTAAATAACTAAATACAATTTACTGCAGGTAGTAGTAGATTGTTATCCATAATCAGGATATTATATGATGTCGTTCGAGCTCGTGACTTGGCATCAAGTTGGGTTGCTAATGTGTAATCAAATAACGTCAGTGACTGCTAGTTAATTATACGAACGCTATGTGAATATAAATGATTATGGTCATATCTTGTAAACGTTATAACTTGTGAAATAGATAACAAATTACTGCGTTACAATTTTTTTTGTGATGAATTTGAGGCTAGTTTTGGCGCTGGAGCACACGCGTGTGACTGTAAATGCGACAGGGTGTGGGTTCGATTCCCATTCGAGGAAATTAACTATTTAGCATTTTCATTTCATCGCTCTGGCGCAGAGAAAGCGCAACGTTGAGTTCCGCCCCACAACACACAATACCTCCAGAATTTAGGCCTCCCTCTGCCATCCCTATTTCATATGCGGGATACAGCGTGAACTTGATAAAAAAAAAGAATTCGAGAAGGATTCTAAAACGTCTTACAACTATCGTACCACAACCACACGCACAAGAAAATGCCACATATTTCCCATATAGAATAAGTAAATAAGTTTCGTAAAGTACGCTTGAAATAATTTTAATTGAGGTTTACAGGTATAGTCGAAGATTTCTCAGACTAAGTCGGTGTTCTCATTTATATTTGTTTAATGAACATAAACAAAAACTTGTTCAAAGGGCGGGAATGTCTCAACTTAACCACCACAGCCCGGATTTCGTGCCAAATATTTATTTTAATTACATCTCGGTTCCTTTAGATCCCAAGTTAAACGCCCCAGCCACTGCCAGATCGGTTTTACAAATTAATTAAATATTTACGTAAACAATTATGAGAAATATAATATTTTATACTATAGCAGAGTTATTATAAAAAAAAGTCTTCTTAAAAATGTTTAAATTGGACATAATTTGTTGTAAAATAATAAATAACTATTACAACAAAAAGCACAAGCGATAACAAAACAAAGCGACGGCCGATTGTGTTATATTTCTATCCTCATAGAATAGCTCTTTTTATTAGTGTCGGAAATTAAAAGAGTATAGAATATACCAGTGAATGGATTCCCCCGAGCAAAGCAGGAAGACGGCCTCATAATCGAGCCGAGACCTAGTTTCTATAAGTAAATAAAACCAGTGAAATGCATAGACTCCGCATAACGTGAGTACCGTAACTGTGAACAGTATAAGAGAAGTTATTGATTTTATTTCAATAGTCTATACTTCTATATACTTCTTTCTATGTATGTGTAAAATAATCTATAACAAGGAGTGTTGGCTTTGAACGAATGTAAAAAACTCTATGATTAGAAATTATTTTTACCTGTACTCTATTCATGTTTTGTATAAAGAAATCTATATAAAAAAAAAAATAATCGTAAAACAACTTTACACTAAACAAAACAAGATGCTTAATAAAAACAACAAAATAACAACGGATTCACAACATTACTGTCTTATGAACAGGTTGACCGAAAGTAACCGAAAAATGACAGATATATAGATAGATATATATCGATTCGATAACAAAACATCACATTTTAATGTAAAAAGCCGTTGTACTTGTGCTCTTTAATTTATTATAGTAGTTTAAGAACAAGTTTTTACATGTCAAGTACTTACTTAAATATTATAATTAAAAATTAAGAAAATAGTTTATGATATTTTATTTATGATACCGTAAAATGGGGTAAATAGAAACATTTTAGAGTTGAAATTAGATTTTTACAACGTTCCTGGCTTTAAATATGAAAACAATCTTTATTTTTGATATTTTTTCCCGACTGCTAAGGAAGGGTTATGTGTTTCGCGCGTTGTTTGTATGTATATATGTATGTAATATTCTTCATTACCTCATATCTCCAGAACCGCTGAACAGATTTACATAATTGAGGTATCGTTAGATTCGTATTAGCAGACCAAGTGTCCTTAGTTAGGTGACGTTAAAAAAAACATCGCGGCTGTGGGACGCCATTGGACTTGGTGAAAAAAAATCGTTTTGAATACCACAATATGGGTATCAAATTCAAGAGCTCAATACGAGGACTTCAAAACCGTATATCATGATTATCATTACCATAATTAATCCTAAGAAAAAAGTGGAACATAAAAATATATTTAAAAAAACAAAAACCCCGACTGCATAAAACTAAAAAGAAAATAAACAAGCCCAATAGTTTATTAGGATTAACAGTCGGGACCTATAAGTAATTCTTCAATCAATAAACTCTTTACCAGGAACTCCGCATAATTTAAAGAGGTCCCGACTGTTAATCCTAATAAACTATTAGGCTTGTTTATTTTCTTTTTAGTTTTATGCAGTCGGGGTTTTTGTTTTTATAAAATTGATGAACCGTAAATCGTAAAAAAAATCATTTTCTCGAGTGTGAATCAAGTTCACAATCTGTCGCGTTAACAGTCACATCCTTGTGCCCCAGAGCCAATACTGGCCTCAAGAACTGACATAAAACTGAAATAAGTAATATAACAATATTTATACAAATAAATTGAAAACTGTATAAAATGAAGAGAGCTAAAAGAGCACCGACGCAGTAGTAACTGCTATCCACTTTTCCAATAAACCACCCGGGTGCATAACGTGCGCAGATTACTTATAGCCGCCGTGGCCAGCGACCAAACAACAATATTTGTTGGCAGGAGACGCTAGATTAGTTTTTCCTCGGGCGTTTAGTTGTGCCGTTCACGATTACACTTACAGTCGTAATACGTGGATGAGTTCATGGTTAATGGATTTGATGTGAAAATGTTGTTTGTACTGAAAAACTTTGTTTATTTAAAAAAAAAGCCTTTTCGGCGTTTGAGTATTTATGCAAGTTACCTATTTAGAAAATGTGATGAAAGTTGTTTCGTAAATTGATAACAACAGTTTTACAATTTTTTTTAGCTTTACGCCGTATCCTGCACATAATAGAAGGGTAGGCAGAGGGAACCTAAGAACCTAGTATTAAGACATTCCGTTTCCATTAAGACACTTCCGTTCCCCACTTTTCGCCGAATCCTAAAGGCATAGCATTGATTAGCAGAACTCAACAATTTGCCTCGACACCAGCGCGATGAAATTAAAATATTAAATATTTATTTTATCGAGGGGGAATCGTACCCACAACATATAACATTTAGCGTTTACACCCACAGTCTTGTGCCCCTACGCCACGAATCCAAAAAAAAATATTATTGTAGGTAAGGCCGGTCGTGGCGCAGCGGCACGAGGTGTGACTGCAAAACCGACTGGTTGTGGGCTCGATCCCCACTCGAGGAGATGAAATATTTACTTAAATTTATATTTCTATTTCTTCGCTCTGGTATCGAGGTTAAGCGCGGCGTTGAGTTCTGCCACTCAACACGCAATGCCTCCAGAATTCGGCAGAAAGCGGGGAACGGAGTGTCTTAACACTAGGTTCCCTCTGCCTACCCTGCTGTGTGCGGGATACAGCGTGAAGCTAATTTAATTTAATTTTAATTTAATATTACGAAAAGCTTAACCACGATCGAAATGATGAATAAAAATTTGTCCAATATTTATTTACATGCTATGTTGAGACCCTAGGCGATAGGGTATTAGTAGGCTACTAGAGCCTAACCTTGCATTAATACTGCATGATTAATTAACTCTGAAGCTTGAGCGTAAATGTGAGACATTACCTGTCTGTCAATCAAGCCTTAGCTAAGCTTTATGTACGTCTAGATATATGTAAGAGAGTGTTTTGTATATTGGTGTTGTATATTATTATTGAATATATACACAAAATGTATACGTATACGTAGTGGCACCAATCGTGGCGCATGGGGAAAAACGTGTGACCATAAGGCGACAAGTTGTAGATTTGATTTCCACTCGAGGTGTTGAGACAAAGCACGGCGTTGAGTTCCGCCAATCAACACGCAATGCCTCCAGAATTTGGCGGAAATTGTGGAACGGAGGGACCTAACGCTAGGCTTCTTTTGCCTACCCTGCTACAAACGGGATACAGCGTGAAGCTGAAAATTAGATGAAATATTACATATATTTCATATATGGATATAAACATACAGTAGACACCTACTCCTATAACATAAATGTAGGGCAAATTATAAGGAAAATTCCAATCAATGAAAAACAATTACAGAAATAGTTCATATACGCATCATAAACGTTTACAATGTTTATAAATTATGTATTATAGAACAGTTTGCAACAATAAATCTCTCCTAGCCTAGCTATATACTATATGGTTACTTCAGCAATACTGAATATAATCTACTCACTGGCACATCAACGTACGTAACGTAACGTATTTGTTTTAACGAAGTGAAGATCAAAGTTTTCTTGTTTGTGTATTTCGACGATTATACGCGAAGCGGTGAGAAATAAAAGTTGAGCCTCTTCTACTATTACGAGTTTTATAATAATAAACTTTAAAAAATATATATAATTTTCGCATATAAAACACATAAAGCATTACAGCCAAAGCGCGGGCAGCGGGCGCAGATGCTATCAACACAAACAAAAGGGAGGACGAGATTGTATTTCTGGTTCAGCACATATGGTAACTCGTTCGCGCCTCGTAAGCCGTACAAAGCCAATTGCCACAATTCAGTCTTAACGAAAGGTAATTTAATAGCTGTCGCCATGTGTGGATAACACCGTCTCTGACTGCGGTAAACTTAAGCATTTGGAGCATTGTAAATGCTTTTATGGTTCATTTTTAGGTGTACGGGTCGTGTAACTTGTTACTTACATTTTGGTGTTAGATATTAAACACGAATTTATTACATATTTTTTTATAGCAAAGGTAGTAGACTATTAAAATTATTTTAATAGAGGCCAGTCGTGGTACAGGAGCAACAAGCCTGTGGCTGTAAGTGCGACAGTTCGGTTTCCCCTCGAGTGAAATATTTAATATTTTCATTATTAATTTACGAGGCAAAACGAGGCGTTGTGTTCCGATACTCAACACTCAATGCAAAGTGGGGAAAAGATATTTATATACCTATATATAAAAATATTTTTAAAATTAAATTAAATTAACTTCACGCTGTATCCCGCACACAGCAGGGTAGGCAGAGGGAACCTAGTGTTAAGACACTCCGTTCCCCACTTACTGCTGGATTCTGGAGACATTGCGTGTTGAGTGGCAGAACTCAACGCCGCGCTTAACCTCGACACCAGAGCGAAGAAATGGAAATATAAATTTAAGTAAATATTTCATCACCTCGAGTGGGGATCGAACCCACAACCAGTCGGTTTTGCAGTCACACCTCGTGCCGCTGCGCCACGACCGGCCTCTTATAAAATATTTTTAATATTGCAATAAGTGACTACATAAGAAGATATGTAATATACGGTTACTTGTACGGCATATGATAAAACTATCACTAATTCAAAATACTATAAGAAAAAAATAGTTCTCTTTCACGAACTTTTCCAACTAAAAGTTACATGTTCGTATCCTCAAAAGATTAAACTCAACGATGTAGGTATCTTCAATCACGAGAGATGATAGAGACGCTTTTGCAAAAAAAAAGTTTTTTGATGATATTTTATGGCCGGGATATTTTATGATATTGTATATCGGCCTTACGCATTTTACTTTTTATGTAGCGGAGTAGACCGAGGAAATCTAATGTAACACTCTCGCCAGACGTTATTTACCAGAGCAGGGAAATAAAAATATTTAAAATATAATCATTCCCCTGAAAGCAGTTCAAACCTATAACTATCCTGTTTTTAGTTAAACGTAGTCGCGCTGTGTGACAATGTCCTCCATTTAAATTATAGAATGTATTTGCACATACATATATGTACAATATTAAGATTAACCATATAAGACCTGTTTATTATAATGTATACCTATAGTTATGAATTATCCTGATGTGCATATCAAATTAATGAGCCAAGTATAATCCCGTTATTATTATAATATTATTTGTAATTTGTAGTTGTCATAGCAGTAGTGGCAGCTCCCTGTTGCCTCATCACATAGGAACAATGGTCCACCCACCAGGGTCACTGTGTGGTGGCGGCTATCACCACACGGGGCATTAATTCTGAAAGGGAACAATTGCAGCGGTGCGGCAACTGTTTAACATGTTAGATTGCTTTCATATATAAGCCGTTGCCGTCGCAAGATCTTATCTCACTTTATATGCATTTAACACAAACGCCAGTAATATATTTCCATGTTGATAGATGCTACTGAATAGTCGCCTCCATATTTGGTATTGTTCAAGATAACTATGAAGCTAGCTTTAAAATAGCTATCGCAAAAAATCTTTAAGGTAAGGTATGAAGAAATTATCACATGGATAATTGAGACTTTTCTCAAATAACTCATTGTCTCCTCCATTCTCTTACCAGTACTGGTAGTTCCTTTTATTGGTGATCGAACTCACAACCATCGCGAGTATTAAATCGGTTTTATTTTATTATCTTATTTTGACTGTTTTCTGTAAGGATTTCATATCATCAAGTGGAAGATCTTAACTATTATGCACCCTTAGTCACGTGTGGACGTAACGTTACACCGTAACAAGATAAAATATCTCCCGACGCGGCGTGCCCTGTTAGAACAAAGGTCTTCCGAGTTACCGACGTCCTGAATAATACCTTTGTATTCGCCGCCATTTCCCTTCCTCTTTTCCACTCTCCACACCATATAAAAGTTCTATATCAAAATCCAGTGGTTGAACTCTATACTTCATTCAATGCAGCTCATGTACGGAACTTGATAAGTTTGCGTTAGTCGTTAATTTAACAGTTATTTACGAGCAGCAACTGTTACCGGCTTTAGTTATAGAGTTTTGTTATATAAAAGCTAACAGGCTAGCTTGTTCAAATAATTATTGCATTAAACTTGAAGGTTTAAAATTTAAATAATTAGCAATGGCCAGATTCTACATTTGGCATGAAAACAAAATATTAATAATATTTTCCATAAATATATCAATGAGCATACCCGCGATTCATTGTTTTTTTTTTTGTTTTTTTTATGCCTATTTTGTAACTTAACAAGGCAAGTTATACTTCTATATTATCATAATTTCAAAAAATGAAGCATTAGTGTGAAACGGAAATATCTTAATGGGAACATAATATCTTAACACTAGGTGCCCAGGTTCCCTCTGCCGCTGCATAAGCCTATTTATGCTCTAGATATTCACACTAATTTATGCTAATTTTCGACCAATTAATACCAATCTAGAACTACAGGTTAGCAAAAGTTATTAAAATAAATGTACATAAAATACAATAAGGAGGTCCTTAAAAACCTTATACTCGTATATGCCTCTTGAGACATATTTAACCGGGAATGGCTGATCTTGAATGAGGCTTTCTGCAATATTATGCCTATCTTAGTACTAATGGCCTCCATGTGAAAGGTGAATGGCTCCATTCTTTAAAAGACGGTGGTGAAAGACACCATGTTGGTAATTCAATATAACCTTTTTGAATCTAAATTATAATTGTCGTTGATTTTAATATATAGACATTGTTTTATGTTTAATATACTTCAGGATTATCTATACATATAATAATCTGAAGGCTGCCTGCCCATGAAAGTTATATGTATGTGAAAATATATTATGGGGGCAAGTATCAATATAATAAAACCCAAAACTAGGATTTTTTTTATTTGTGCGCTTGTGCACGCTAATCTCAGAAATAGCTTACTCGATTTAAATGCAGTTTCCACTATTGCACTTTGACGATCTCCCCAGAACATTTTATTTAGTTAAATCGGTACATAAATAAAAATCTATATCAATTTAAAGTATTTTGTTCGACAAAATTACTACAAAATAATAATTTTATTGAATTGGCTGAAATTTTAGCTTTCAATGTCCATATACATACATTGAATGCTAAAGGTTCAGCGAGCCTTTAACATTTTAATACTATTAGAATACAAAAGTAATTCAGATTATTAAATAAAAAATTGTATATGTATACCAAACGGAACAGTATCTCGCATGGAACAGGGTAGGCAGAGGAAGCAATAGTGTTATGACACTCCGCTTCTCGCTTTCCCAAGATCTAATAATTCATTTTAAAAAAAACAGAAAATTCAAAACATTAAATAAAAAAGTACTTATTTATACGTTGCGCTGAAAATACATTGATGAAGATAGAATAGATTAAGAATCGTAATTGCTCAGACAATTACAATAGTCGCTAGTAATTAATGGATGAAGTCTATTATTGGAAGAGCACATTGTTCACGGTACTATGGCTTACCAAACCATATATTACTTAGTAGTCACTAGCTGAAAAGTATTTTTTTAGCTTCACGCTTTATCCATATCGCGGAGAAGGAGTGCCAAACACTCTCTCTGCATCCCTCTTTTACCTCGCCCATTGCTATCAACCTCTTCTGTAATTATTTATCATGATTGAAAAATAATTAGTTATATTATGTATAGTATACAAATAAACAAAAAGTTCTCAATCGAAAAGCTAATTCCCCTCTCCAATAGGCTAAATAAATACGGCACATCAAGTGCTAAAAAGTGTGACTGTAAAACCGACTGGTTGTGGGTTCGATTCCCAGTCAAGGAGATGAAATATTTACTTAAATTTATATTTTCATTTCTTCGTTCTGGTGTCGAGGCTAAGCGCGGCGTTGAGTTCTGCATCTTAACACGCAATGCTTCCAGAATTCGGCAGAAAGTGGAGAACGGATGTTCTAACACTAGGTTCCCTCTGCCAACCCAACTGTGTGCGGGATATAGCGTGAAACTAAAAAAAAAGTGCTAAAACGGTAATGAAGAATGTTGTGTTAATTATTAATGTTATCTTTCTCGACAATTCTTCTGCCTAGCCAAAAAAATATCTGAAAAAAAACTGAAAGGTTGACAAGAAGTAAGTCATTTACTCAATATTCGATACTGTCTTAAATGGTCAACGACAAGGATATCATTGAAAGTGAATATCTAGCGGAAGGGAAGCATCTGGCACCTGAGACCAAACGAGGTTCCGCCTAATGGCCTGTCGCGCGTCCATCCGCGCCGGTGATTGATCGACACGCCTCGCGACATGTGTACGTAGCCTACATCGTTTATATCTACGTAATAAATCACGCGTTTGAGCTCGATAAAAGCAATATGCAATATCGGAAGGTCTCACTTCATTACGCAAAAACATATGGCTTTATGCAGATAAAGATTTTATCGGTGACATTTTTTTTTTTGTATTTATACAAAAAAAAAAAAAAAACTAGGTATGTTGAACATACTTTTTTTTACAACGGCCTTTAGAACGTCAAGTCTAGGAGCAATGAAGTTTTCCATATATTATTTTCTTTTTATTCATTTTTAAATAGTGTGTTATCTACGAAGACCTAGAATAGGAGCTCCACTAGGAAATTATTTCCATTACTTTTTCGGAGATGAGACAGACACCAGCCAGTCTCATCAGGAAAGCTCTACATATATATTATTTCAACCTGTTTAGTAAGACTGAGCGTGTCGTACTTAATAGCCAGGCACCTAAAATATTATATTTACATACAATTAAATGTTATATTTAATATTCATGTTCAAAATTACTCCAATACAAAGACATCATCTTTCATGTTACAGTCTTTGCATGTTGATTTCTGTTAAAAACTACTAAACAGTCACAAAATTTCTTTAGTCTGATATTAACTAATAATAACGGGAAATACCCATCTTGAACAATATTGAACATTTGTACTGTAAGCGATTCGGAGAAAGAGTGATGAGGGTCTTCGCAAACGGCAGTATCTATAAAAGGTCAGAACAAACTATTCATTCGCGATACTTGTACATAATTTTTATAATTTATTTCATAGCAGTAAATAAGCAAAGAAGAATTTAATCTTTTCTTATAACTGTTCAATTACAAGAACGAACAATGAATAGCTAAACTTTACGTATAATTAAAGCACCATTATTAACGTAGATTGGTATTCATAATATTAATTCTGAGGGTATATTTTTCCTCTAAAGAAAACAGTTTCTTGTAAAAGAAATTATTTGGGATCAAAAGAAAATATTTAGGAACAACAGAACCAGATTATTAGAGTGGAAATGATTAATTTTCCTAATAATTTCCTCGTCATTTTCAATCTTTTGAAAGACACAAAGCATTTAGCCAAATCAGCTCATCTGACCTGGGTTTCAATAACAAGTAGGTACGGCTTACTTCAATAATGGTATTACTAAGAAAGCCTAAGTAAAGCAAAGTATATCATAATTTTCTTCGTTATAAAAATTTTGATCAATCTGTAACATCAGGCATGACCCCATCAGTTTATATTAAATTCACCAGCGGTGTCAGACGTTTGCGGCTAGGGCAGGCACTGTGCGGTTACCATCTCGCGCAGGTGGCGTGTGACAGCCCTTCACTTCTGTCACACGTACTCTCCCGGAAACAAAGATTTCCCGATCTAATCAACGCAACAATACACCCAGCGATAGCGACTAGAATGGAAGCCAGCGGTGCTCTCGCCAGCGTGTTCGATTTAAATTACGAACAATATTACACGGCGCGGATACAAACGAGTCCATTGTAGAACGTGTGCGCCCGACAGCTGTTTTAGATAACGTGTGACCTCCCCAGAATAAAGCTCGCCGTGAACAATTAAAACAACAATGACTCGGGGCACGCGCACCACTTATCAACAACATTTTAGCAAACAACAAAAAAGAATAGCGATAAAATCTACTAAAATATACTCGTTAAGCTAAAGTTAGTTCTATGACTATTATATTTTGATTATTTTTTTTACATAAAAAAAAAATAAATTAGCTTCACGTTGTATCCCGCACACAGCAGGGTAGGCAGAGGAAACCTAGTGTTAAGACACTCCGTTCCCCACTAATTCTGCCAAATTCTGGTGGCATTGCGTGTTGAGTGGCAGAACTCAACGCCGCGCTTAACCTCGACACCAGAGCGAAAAAATAGAAATATAAATTTAAGTAAATATTTTATCTCCTCGAGTGGGGATCAAACCCACAACCAGTCGGTTTTGCAGTCACACCTCGTGCCGCTGCGCCACGACCGGCCTCATAATTGTACGTTCGTATCAAACACACAGAAACAACAAAGAAATTGTGTGCTCTCTTTTTATTTATACGCATCGATTGCTTTGATCTTCGACCCTTTGAAAAGTGTCACTCAAGTTTGACAAAATACTCTTAAGTAAATGGTGTTCCTCATTAAACGTCTACGGAATTAACGTTTCAATAATGTTACGAACAACCTTTTTATATTTTTTTAAGAACTATGCATAGTAATATAATAAATAATAAATTATTTTAACGTAATATACTGTGCTTTATACATATATGTTACCGGCAATCTATATAAGTTCGGTATTCTATATAATACCTTGCCAATGTATAGAATATCTGGGGCGTTCAGCCAATGTACGGAAATTATGATTATTGTTAAATTAAATTAAATCAACTTCACGCTGTATCCCACACACTCTTCGCCACTTTCCGCCAAGTTCTGGAGGCATTGCGGGTTGAGTGGCGAAACTCAACGCCGCGCTTTGCCTTGACACCAGAGCGAAAATATAAATCTAAATAAATATTTCTTTTCCTCGAATGGGGATCGAACCCACAACCAGTCGAATTTGCAGTCACACTTTGCGCCCCTGTGCCACGACTGGTCTCAATTGGCCATTACATACTTTACTAAATTAATGAATGACGCTCCTAGGTATTGTATAAAGTATGTTGAACCGGCATGTAAAATGAACAGATTTTGGACCATGTTCCTATATTATATAGTATTTATGCTGGACTGATCCAAAGAAAAATAGTAATCAGTCGATATTGTAAGAGGCAGGAGAGTACATTGTAAGCATTGTCCAACATTAATGATGGTTTGGTGGGGTGCTAGCTATGAAGGAGTGTCTGAGCCATATTTTCGTAAAAAACTTATCAAAACATCAGCATAAATATATAAAGATACCTGCCATGCAATGTAGCACATTGAAACTAATGTGAAAATTTGTTGAACTCGTAGAAATAAGTGGCATGGGTAAATGGTTACATTTTACAACATATAAGCATTTATTTTAGAAAAGCAATAAACATAGAATGAGAGAGTAGTATTTTTCACTTCAGTCTCCATTTTCTGCCCAATGCAAAACATAAAAAAAATCAGCTTCACAGATGATAATTCAAGATCGGCAGACATCTTTTAGATAAATGTAAGTAGATAATTTTCATGATTACACCTCTTGCTTCTTTTTTATTAAACAAGTTTTAAAATATAAAACAAAATTCTACTAATTTTTGCATTGAGTCCCACCATTGAATTATGCAATAACTTGAAAATTTGGAGGAAAGTAAGGAATAGAATACCTTAACACAAGGATATCTCTGCCGAAGTAGGATATGTCATATGTGGGATAGTGTGAAGATAATAAAGTCTACATTTTAATACCAGTATTGAATATTTGTTATGTAACTTCAAGATAACTGCTATGGTTTGTATGTGTATATTTGGCACTCCTGTGAATATGACTCCAAAAATATAAACAAAAAAAAATTTTTTTAGTATACTTTGTGTTGAATGTTGATTAAAATGTTTCACTTGAAAAATTTTAAATCTTACAGATCATAATAAATAAATAATATAATTCCAAATTATTGTTTTAAGTAAGCAAATAAACATATTTTATTTTAATGTGAATGATATATACAACAAATAACAACAATAAATATTCAATTCAATTTTTTTATGGATTTTTTTTGTTTATAAGTAATAAAAATGCAATCAATATATCAATTCATCATTTAGCCTAGTAATAAAAAGTGAACAATTAAATCTTATAAGGTAATGTGATTCACATAGTGTCTCAAGGTAAGCCCCTAAAACTTATTTTATGAAAAAAAAACAAATCAACAAGTTAAGATTATATCTGTTATTTACTGTATTGCTGTGTATTACAAACATACTTGTTAACCAAAATAAATAATAGTTAACCTCTAAAAATATTTTAAATCTTACAAAACAATATCAACAGAAGAGATTCAATATGTCTGTAAGCAAAAAGCTAAACTTATATTCATACAATTTAATTTTTAAAAAATGTCAAAAATATATGATACAAAAGAAAAAATGTATTGCCTACAAATAAATCATAACATCAATGATGAGTAAACATAAAGGGCATAGTTACTCTTCAATAATAAATGTTGATCTGTACCACCAGCTACTCCGGTGGCAATGAATAATATAAAAATTATATTTGTTGATATGTTTATTCTCCAAAGACAAGATATGTGATTTCTTCTTATTTAAAAAAAAACTTATTTAACTTTGTTTAACCAATTTTTTTACTGGAAACACGGTTATTATACGATTCAAATAAACAAAAACTCATAATATAGGAAATAAAGATTTTTTCTAAAATTGTTTCTTACCTTTTGATGAGAATTCTTGTAACAGCTACTTACAAGTATACTTCTTGGAATTTGATTTGAAAAAAATCACCAAACAAACTTATTGAGCAAACCGCACATATTCACTCACATAAAACTTTATAATATATATTAGCGTGTAAGTTATAAACACAATACATAATTTCTTACGATCAAAACAAAACGAATGTTGAATCACTGTTGTATCACCGTTTCGTTTACTATTTCACGAAGTGTGGACCACAGAGTACTACACACTAAATAAACTGTAGAATGTAGATGTAGGAATAGACAGAAAAGCTAAATATTCCTTTGGTATATCTGTTTGTTTGTTGTGTTAGTTTTCTGTAATTTGATGCAAAAAAATTTAAATACTTTTTTTAATTTTGTTTAAGCTATATTTGATTTAATAAAGCAATTTTTAAAATAATTTAAAAAGATAAGATATTGAGCTCAAGCTACACGAAAATATTAAATACTATATAGTTACCTTTTAGTAATGAACATTTATTATAAACTTTTGCTTGACTGTAGAAACTTTATCTCATATCCATAGATACCTTGTATTAACAAAGTAAACTGTGTTCAACTGGCACGCCTAATATGCATAAAATAATTTGAGAAAAAAACAGAACAATTTTGGAAATTGACATTTCTTCTAACTTAAAGATTAAATTGACAATCGAGATTTTGACGGCTTAGCCTCGATGAAACTACAATTAATAATATAATAAGAATAACTCAAATAATTCTACTTATATGCAATCATTCGCCTAAATAATCCAATGATAAATATTTTCTAACGTTACAATTGCAAATTTATTACCAAAATGAATTCATTTTTGTTTAAAAATGTTTTACGGAATATTGCGCCTATAACCTACCGTTCAAATAATCTTGCAAGAATTAATAACAAAGTTACAAAACAAGATATGAAAGGAATACATACAACATGGAAATTAAACGATTTAATGGAATTTTTCGACGAGAAAAAGAATTGGAATGAATCAAATATACGAGTGGGTAGATCTTGGAGGTTAGACGAATTGCGAATTAAATCTAACACAGATTTACACAAACTTTGGTACGTTTTGCTTAAGGAACGTAATATGCTGTATACTATGGAACAAGAATGCAACGACAAGGTACGTTTGTTTCCCAATCCAGAACGAATAGACAAAGTTCAGGAATCCATGACAAACATAGAGACTGTCATTAGAGAACGGAATGTTGCATATTATAAATTAGAAACTGGAGAAACTGGAGAGCGTCCTGTAGAAGATGTAGTTAACCTATTAGGCTTACCAGAAAAGTATACTAAGCAAGAATATTATTTACCAAAATTTATGAATACTCGCTGGGTTCGATCATATTTTGAACATGGTTATATAAATAGCTTAGCAGTTAAAAAGTTCTATAGATTGTACATGGAAAAGCAAAGAAGAGAAGTGACGAAAGCTAAAAATAGAGACTTTAATCATGTTCAACATTTATTAAAACGTTTCCCAAATATGGATTTGGACAAGCTGAAAGCAGAATATCCTGATGTTGACATTGAAAAGGCAAAACGATCAAAGAAAGCCAGAGGTCATTGTATGCCTATGTATTAAAAATATTGCAGATTATAATATATTAAGTTTTAGTTATATAATGTATCTTTATTACCCAGTTTTTTTATAGTTTAATTGCCTTTTCCTAATAAATCCATTATTTTATTATTACAATCAAATTACCGGCCGGTAATGAGGCCGGTCGTGGCGCAGCGGCACAAGGTGTGACTGCAAAACCGACTGGTTCTGGGTTCGATTCCCACTCGAGGAGATGAAATATTTACTTAAATTTATATTTCCATTTCTTCGCTCTGGTGTCG
>DWQW01004064.1:0-20798 GCA_018249695.1 Heliconius erato demophoon | reverse complement strand
GGCAGAGGGAACCTAGTGTTAAGACACTCCGTTCCCCACTTTCTGCCGAATTCTGGAGGCATTGCGTGTTGAGTGGCAGAACTCAACGCCGCGCTAAACCTCGACACCAGAGCGAAGAAATGGAAATGTAAATGGAAGTTAGAACTTACAGTACAAATATAGGTAACAATACGAAAATTTGGCAAGAAATCGGTACAGAACCCTCGGTAGAAGAGTCGGACTCCCACTTGATTGGCTTTATTTAATATGACTTTCCTAAGAATAGTCATATTATTGTTTACAAAGCTTAAGTTTTTGTTTAGTACCTATTTGGATGTAATTTAAAGAACTAGTATAGAACTACTATACACTTGTTTATACTGTTAACATTTTTATAATACGATGAGTGTGTGATTATTTGATTCACACATCTACTGAGACGTGTTTGTAAATATTTTATTTTTAGCTACACGCTGTATCCCTCATATAGCAGGATACTTAGTGTTAAGGCACTCTGTTAACTACTTTCCACTGAGTGGCGGAATTTAATGCGCTGCGGTTTGCCTGGAAATATTTAACTTCGAATGGGGATCGATCCCACAACCAGTCACATTTACAGCCACACTTTGTGCCCCTGCGCCACAACTGGCCTCACTCACTCTGGCCTGATCACTGGCCTGATTTCCAATTAAAGGAATAAATTATTTTTATTTCTCGTTCTCGTTATAAGATTTAAGATCCGCCATTCAGTTTGAAATATCTCGTAATTTGGCAGAAAGTAGAAAAGGGAATATCTTAACACTATGTTTCCTCTACCTACTGGAAGGATATGCAGGAAGAATTTCTCTACATTGCTACAGGCTTAAAAAAACAGTTTTTACATTTTATATTCCTTGATTTCATTATATATATATATATATATATATATATATATATATATATATATATATATATATATATATATATATATATATAAGTATCTATCTATATATATATATATATATATATATATTTAAAAGTATTATAAATTTCAACACTCACTTCTAGGTACACCTCACTCCGCTTGATTGATGGCAAGTCTCCTCACCTGTAAACAAGTACATTATTAATAACACATTATAGAGGGAAAAGATTGATTATATAAACAGTTGTTAATTTATATTATTATATAGACGGATACTGTACTTTATAACGTAATTATGAACAGGCCTAATGTAATATATGTGGGAATATTATGGATATTTGTTTTGTTTCCAAACTTTTAGTAATGTCTAAACTACAATTATATTTAACTTAAAAATTTAAATTACAAAAAATATATATTATTATATCTATACTTCTTTACTAATATGATTATTTTAAATTAATGTTTGAATGACTGCGCAAAACTCAAGACCTTACTGGATTGAATTTAAAATTATTTTTGTTTTAAATATTAGTGTTATTCGCATATAGAAATAAACATAAATATCAAATGAATATTACAAGCAGAAATCGAATACCTGGATTTACAAAATAGAATAACAGATTTATTATAAAGTAGAACAGAATATGAATTTTAAAAAACATTACCAAAGAAAAATCACGTACGTACATACATATTACATATGTACTATTTAATATACATATACATATATTTATTTCACTTGTTAACTGTAGTCAATCAAACCAGCCCAGTTGCACAGTAATTATGTTAATTAAAAATATTTTTAAACGACCTTGCGTTTTCTTATTGGTAAGACAAGTTGAGAAAAAACTTTTAAAGCTACTTTATATATAGCTTTCATAAGAACTTGGCTAATTACTGCAGTAAAAGTTGTATTTCATATTAATTTATATAAAGTGTAAAATAAATGAGTGTGAAATATGGTATTCTTTCAGCTTCACTGCGTATTCCCCATATACTTAACAGACAATTGGACTCTAGTGTTAAGACACTCAGTTCTCCATTTCCCGCGCAATTTTTGAGACATTGTGTGTGAGAGAAAATGAAAGTAATTTATACCCCATAGTGGGACTCGAACCTGTCGCGTTTACATTTAGACGCTGTGCCGTAGCGCCTCGAGGTCCTCGTAATGTAAAATGGTATGAGTATTTATTGGACATTATTTCGGGAGATTAAAAAATCGACTGCATTTTTTTTCCAGCAGCGAAGTAGGTAGAGGGAACTTAAGGCCGTACCCTTAAATAGCTCTCAACTCTGAGATCAATCTTAAGAGCAATTTTGCGATTTGAGAATAACGTAGTTAGTATACCTACGTTATTTATTTAAAACATACATATAAAATATATTTAACATAAAGCAACGACAAACAATAAAATCCAAATTTGAGATTTTACAAGTAATTTTTCATTTAAATGTACGTCTCACATATCATATCGTGGGAACTCGCATACACTTTTATACCTTTGTTAGTAAGCTATATGTTTAATTCGAATAATAAGCGATGTAGATTTTCAACAGTTCCGGTAAGTTTTTTAGCGTGAAAAATTCTTTTAAATTTTTCTAATTGAGGTAGGTAGGTGCCGTAGCGATTAGTTGGTATGATTGGCCTGTCTGTCCAGTAGTTTGCAAAAGTTATTAGATATTTGTCAGTTCGATTCCCGATTCGAGTTACATATATTTGAAAAAATTATGTATTACTTCACACGTTTCTTGTTACACAATATGCACCGTTAGGTTTGGTTAAAAAATATAAAACCAGACAAAAAAACAAGATGTATAAATAAAAAATAGAATGAAATGATAGCTAAAATGATGAAAGTGTCTCATCTCTCCTTTTTCAATCTCGCTTTTTTATTATTCATATCAAAACGATTGTATTTATATGGAGGGATCGTAACCACATATACATTTCCTACCCAATTTCATTCGCGACGTCATTGCATTGGTGGTGCTGTGGTGGTGACTGATGAAACCACCTAAGCCACCAGCTAACATATCAGACAGACTACATATGCAAGACACTAGATAATTAATAAATTCTAAACAAGGACGGGATTTCCAAAGATCCCTAGACGGTACTTAATACTCCATTCACATTAACACTAGTAAGGTGAATGACATGGATCGTGCTATAAACCATACTTCACTCACTTGAGAATTTACTTAATAGATTGATGTGAATTTAGGTATGATTTCGACTTTACGCTTATAACCTGACGTTGCTTGCAATTTTAATATGAATAGACAAAACAAACGCGACAGACTGTGAGTTCGATTCCCACTCGAGGAAATGAAATGCTTAATATTTCCATACCATTAATAGTTTACCTTTTAGCGCATTTATTATCGAATTTCAATAGTGCAAGAGCTATAATCAATTGAACAAGTTCGTGGTTAAACATTCATTTACACTTAAATTTTTTCAACTTCACTTTTAATATCACATATCGCAGGTTTGTCAGATGGTCTGAACACTCTTTTCTAGACTTTCCGTTTAATTAGTGATTCGACTTGCGGCACTTGCGTGTTGAGTACAACACCGCACTTTGTCTTGAAACCAGAGCAGTGAAATTAAAATAACTTTTTTCTAGGAATGGGATTCTCAAACACAACGAATGCAAAAGACAATGGTAAAAAAAATTGAACTTTGAATGTATATCATCTACATACATAAATATATGTACTATATCTATCTATAGATAATATAGTACAGTAGATTTTTTTTTTCAAAAGATAAAAAATTAACAAATATATGTAAAATGTACTACAACAGGTCAATTAGGTAAATGTTATTTCATGTTAAGTATTCTAACCTCAATCTACGAGTATTAACGTTTGAACAGATTTTGTTGACAGACACTTAAGAACACTCCATCAAATCTCATTTAGTCGATTTAACTTGAAAAACAAAATTAATCGATTTAACTGTTCAAAAGCAAATAAATCGATTCCGTTGTTTGATTCGATTTGATTTTAATTAAAATTTGCTTTGTTTTATTTTTTTTGTTTCACTAAAAGCAGCTTTTTAATATTTTTACTGTTGAGTGAAAATTTATAGACATTTTTTTCTTTTTAGAGTTCCGTACATTTTAAGGAAAATAGGAACCCGTAAAAGTTCACTTTGTTGTCCGTCTGTCTGTTTGTCAAAAGCCTTTATCTCGAGAACGGTTTCTAAGTTCCCTCTGCTTACTCGCTATTTGCGGGATAGAGCGTAAGGCTAACAAAAACATATCGATATAAATTATTATAAGTACACCCACAGACAGACAACATGACTAATAAGCTTTATGTTCGCATTAGAATTCCGTAAGCGTACTAACAATCTTAATTTCGTGAACAATAAAACTATTCATGGCATAATTTTGGCCAGGTTGTGTGGTACCAGCATTATGTCGCATTCGGAGTCCATACACGGCGTACTGTCTATTACATAAAAATAATGTAAGTAAAAAAAAGTCAACGTTAGATTTTTTTATTACTACAGCGTCCACAAATATTTTATATTTTACTTTACACTCAGGGCAATTGGTTATTATTTGAATATTTCTTTTGTTTTTATCTTCACGCTGTGTGGGGAACACTTTCTGTCGAAGTCTTGTCTTGAGGCATTGCTTGTTGAGTGGCAAAACTCAACGCCGCGCTTTGTAGTAAATAAAAATTTTATTTATTTCATAACCCCAGTGGTTGACATAGTTTTTTTGTTCTCATAAGATAATTGAGACAATTTTAAATAAGTAAAAATTAAGTAAACGAGCGGAGCTTGTAAACATTGGGCTCATTTTTACAGTGGGTGTGGTTAACATAGTTTTTGTAATACTAATCTATATACGTATGTATAAGTGTGAAACTAAAAACTACAACCAGCCAAAGATATTTGAATTATAACTTCCCTATGTGGGGCCTTCGCAAAGTAGTGACTCATTTCTTCGTTCCACTTCTTTCCTATAGATCTATTTTAATGTTTTATTGGATATACCTTATACTGTATAATGTAGCATTGCGATAATCTCAAAGTATATAAATAAGAAGAAAAACATATTTTACTGTCGTGACTCATGGCGAAGCGGCACTGCCTCTAAGTATAAACGCGAAGGCTTAGGATTCAATTCCCACTCGAAGGAATGAATAATTATATAGCCACTCAATATCTTAAAAATATACAAAATGGGAAACTGAGTATCTCAAAACTAGGTTCCCTTTGCGTCTAAAAGAATGCTTGTTTCTTCCCACAATGCACACTACTGGAAACGAAGATACAAATAAAATATAATAATATATCACTTCTCCTGGAATCCTTCGTTTGAGGTGTACGGATGTTCCCATGTTATGGTGGGTGAACAGTTTGATTGCGAACATTATGGCTTCAGAGGCCATGAGATTTGCGGCCAACTGGTGTTTCCTCTATTTTTTATTGTTTTATAAAGTTATGATTACATAAAAAGTACTTAAAATTTTACATAAATTTTGTATATCTCGGAATATTTTTCTTTTTTAGGGAGTGTACTTATTTTTTTAATCAATAATAATATTTATATCTCAACTGTAATTTTGTGTTGTTTTAAATGTTCAAGGCTGTCGTGCGTCAGGGGCACAAAGGGGCATATAGTTAAATATAAATCATTACTTTTTTTAGAAAATTACACCAAGAAAACATATTTTTTTCTTTAGTTTTTTGCTAATGTAAAGAATTGACTTTGATGTTTCAAAGTAATAATAGGATGGAAAATGGAGAATGTTCACTTATCTAGGCTATTACAAAAGAAAATAGGTACAGATATACCGTTAATATTATTCTCTAATTTCAACCAGATAGTGCTCCAGTTAAAAGTAACAGTTAAATCGATTTGAACACTCAAATACATAATTACAACCAAAATTTTCTATTATATTGTCATTATTGTATAGCATCCAGCTACACCTGCGGTTTTAAGAAACGGACGATTTTAAGAACGACGAACAACATCTAATGGCCATAGTTCCCGTGTACAATTTTCTAAATCGCTCAAGTGAAAACTAATTTGAATAACCTCAACTATAGAACTCTATTGTGTCTTTATATAGTTAAGTTAAAGTTAACTATCAAATCATTTTGAACTCTATATTGTAAAGTATAAGTGTGTATATTGCGTAATATATTGATATAGAGTAAGGAACTTAAAAATAACTTAAAACATTTCAATTGCATTCCAATTGTCAAAGTTTTATAAATAACTGTGATTTGTTTTTATTTGTTCTTTCAATGAAAATGTAATCTTTTGTTGCCTAATTATTTTTGGATTGTTTTTAAGAAGAAAGATTTCATCGCGTACATAGAATAAAAATTGTTACTTTGTATTTATTTTTTATGTAAAAATAACAACAATGTATTAAAAGACAGAATTTTAATATTTTTTATTTATGATTTCTAGTCAGAGCTTAATTAAAATTGTTTAAAAATAAAAATAATATCAAAATTTTCAACGTAACTAGCCGTAACAAAAAAAAACACAAATTAAGCTTGTCAAATGTCAGATTCATTAAAGTTTCATCAAGAGAAGCTTTTGGTAATGTTTACATATTACTAAAAGGTTGTGAGTTCAATTTCCACTCCTATTTCATGCTGTATAAGCGAGGTAAGCAGAGAGAACCTAGTGTTTAGACACTCCGTTTCCCATTTTTTGCCGAATTCCGTTCATTGGCTTAGTTGATCAGAGCGCTTGCACGGTTTCCAAAGAGGTGAGAAAAAGAGGCGAGAAAAAGACGTTCAAATTTTTATACGTTTTCTTAATAAGTATATGCTACAGTACCTCTGTACTTTAGTATATTGTTCATGTAATTATATGCAAAACAAAGTTCTTTACTTTAGTGACAAATGCGTTGCTAGCACGTCTAACTCCAGTACAAAGCTGACAATTGTATTTTCTATAGACTTTTGCTACTATTGGTTGATCTGAATGTAATTTTAACCTTTACACAAATGCCAATGTTCTATGTAAAAACTTGTAACTGTCAACGTCGCCTTGGCCTAAAAAGTAGATAGTCATCAGTATGATCGAGTTTTATAAATATTAATATATCTACATATGAACCATATATCTTTTATGTACAGCTTTTTAGAAAAGTAGAATAATATATTTTTTGTTTGTTTTTTTGCGATGAGAGTTTTTTTTTATTTAAATGTAATGCTATGCTTTCTTTTTTTTATATCGTTCGTTCTGTACTAAGATAGTCAGGGTAAACACACCGTATACCGACTGAATTTGAGTCACTAATTGATTGACGGAACTCAATGTCGCACTTTGTCTAGCAAATTGGAAAAATTTATATAATTCCGATACTCAATAAGTAATATTTCCGCACTAGCATGTCCTGCGTACCTTGCTAATAATAATAAGATAGATGGCTACAAACAGCAAATTAAGAGTTCTTGTTACCTAGGACTCAACGGGTGGTAGTGGGTACAAATCTACATTTTAAATTGTATACAGCACTAAATCTACAATTCTCGATAAAAGATATCCAACGAGATACAATCTGTATGTAGCAATAATTTACGTATTGTCCGAGCTAATTCCTGAGGCAACAACGGTACTAACAATTAAATACCTTTAGGTCGGAGAGAGTTAGAGCTGGCTTGTGTAACGTTTAGGTAAACGCCTTTTATACAAATGGTTTTAGATAATTCGTTTATACTAGTAGTTTTTAAATTAACACTAAGTAACTAACAAATTTTTAACATTTTAAAAGTGTTATTCCACACTTAAGAAAGAAAAATATTTATTTAGAAAACGTATAAAAATTTGAACGTAGCGGGACTCGAACTCGCGCCTCCTCCGCGCCTGTAAACCGACCAGTCCTGTTGTTTATGCGTTTTCTAAGTAAGTATAAATCACATTAATCTAAATCAATCAATTTGATAGTTGGCAGTTCAAATTTGATGGTAGTATCCCAACTGTTTGTATTATTCGTTTTCTATTATAATTCATCTCAAATATATATTTAGAAAAATAAAGCTGGGTAGGTAAAGGGGCCGTAGTAGTTACCAAGACGTTCCGATCCCTATATGACAACGCCGCGCTTTGTCTTCTTATCAAAGCTAAAAAATAAAAATATATTTAATTCTCCGAGTGGGAATTGAACCTACAACCATCGCGCTTACAGTACGATGCAATCCTGCACGACGACCGCGGTGTTGAAATTATAACGTAAAATAATCTAAAATTCAAATTAAAAATATATATATCTGCATATCATATACTTAAATATATACAAAAAACAGTTCAATATTCTCTACATAAATTACAAAACTGTATACAAAAAGTGTAATTAAAATGCAATTAAATATATAATAATAATAATGTCATAGTCATATTTCTTTAAAATAACTCAAGTCGAAAAGAATTGAATGAATGATTCAAACACGCCTTGTTGAGTGTAGATTGCGATAGATATGCGCATGCGCATATGCAACGTAATTATGTAATAACGTTGGGAAGAGGAATTAGTTGTAGATGCAAAAAGTACATCTCACTTAAAAACATTAACTAAAAATATAGGTTCCTTCGTTTTCCATAAAAAAGATTAAAAAGATTAACTTGAAAATTTAACAAGAAAGCAGCACCTTTATTTAGAAATGTATAACCATTTGGACGTAGCTTGGTGGTACTCGAACCCAGGTCTCTTGGTAGCCGTCCAAGCGCTCTAGCCAATTAAGACATCATGTTCTTCACGTTGTTAACTAGCTACATTCTTATTTATTGTTAGCATCTTTGTAGGGAGATTTTTGAAAATTTTCGCTACCCAAAAATGATGTCTTAGAATGATCATAATGATCTATACGCATTTCGAAACAACAAGATAAATATAGAAAAAATTAAATATATTACATACATCACTATACCAGTAAGGCAATATTTAAAAAAAATCAATTTTAAAATTGTAATATTGAGATATCCATACATATTTTAATATAAATTGTTGCTAATAAAACCAAAAAAAAATAGTTTAACTATACAAAAACACGAATGTTACAAAGAAAAATAAACATATATCTTATAATATATTCATCTCGTTACTCAAGTATAGTATGTTGACATTCTTTAAGTTTTAGCCGCTGGTGTGATTTACTTACTCCATAACTAAGGCTATAAAATTGTTAGAACAGTGTCGTCGACCTCGATTATTATGAATATATAAAAAAATATATGTACCTAAGGTACGTGTACGTACGTCTTTTTTTAAAGCGTCAATTATTTAACACCATCTTGTCGCAATGGCCTGTCTGTAAGTGCGACTGTTATGGGTTCAATCTCGTCTCAGGAGAATAAATTTTCAAACATTTTCAATTATTATTTTTAACAGTTTATTAAGATTAGGACCTCTATGTCTGCTTTATATGCAGGATAATACGTTAAGAAGTGGTGTGGCGGAACTGAACGCCGCGCTTTGTCATAATATAAAAATAATTCATTCCGAATGCCAGATAGTTTATTAGATATTTTACTTTATACCACTTCTGTCCACTCATTGTCATTGCGATGTAAACGTTCGGGCTATAATCAGACACGGTGTGTACACAGAACTACACCATAATCATTTCGAAGTTGAAATTGTTCACAAAAAAATAAACTTAAAATTATAGTATACGTATACATATGTGTAAAAATACACATATGTATATGATAAAATAATTTTAATATCTTCTAAGTATGGCTTGCCTCAATTTTTTTCAAAATTACTATGGGATATTTACTTGAGAAAGGAAAAATGCATTATACTATGAATTCATTATAGTATAATTCATTTTTCCTTTCTGAAGTAGAGTGGTGGAAATCACCACTAAGCCAGGAAGGACAGATCAACTTAAATTTGTCTCCCCGTGGTGGAAATCGAACTCACAAACCCCGCATTCACAGTCAGACGCTTAAAATATAATAATAATATATACTACACACATATTCTCTATCTCCTAAACATAGCTATCACAATCATTAATCATCACCCCATATACCCTCTACCTGCCGCCGGAAGCAGGAAGTGACGTCATGCGTCATGCGCGCGCGCCGGTGCGTGAACCTGCTATTATCATTGTAACGGTCTTTTAGGACCTGCAGCTGTTTTAGAAATAATATTTACGTTAAAGGATTCAAATTATATTTTAAAAATATATTTATTCTGAAGCCATTTCGGCTCAATTTGAAAAAGTTATTAATTCAATAATTTTCTCTTAGTATATAATTTTTTTCTTAGTAGAAAGGTTATTTTAATGCATAATTTTATATTAAAATACCTTTTACTAGCGTCTTCCCCCACATAATCATATGAAATTAACTGAGAATTGTAAATCACGACACATGTGAAGTGTTAAATCTGAACGCAGTATAGCCATAGACTAACAAACACATTTTTTTTATTTGAACCAAAATTTCCTGAGATTACCACGCTCAATCAAACAAATTCTTTATTAGTATAACATTAACATAGATATACAGATGGTTCTTCATCTGTATATCTTCGGCGTCGGCGTGACCTTAGGCTAAACTAGGCTCTCTTCACTTATCCTACTAACTGTAAACAGTTGAAAACATAATCAAATAAAAGAAGGTTTATTAATTGCGAGCTAAAAACGCGTGTTGAAACTCGGCAGCCTTTTAATTTTCGCATATTACATTAGATTTACAGATAAAATAACTATTAATATAAATATATTTCAAAGAATAATACCTACTTCCATATGCGTGTTTTTGTAGGAAGTACACCACAGGCTTCACCCATTGACTCACGCCTATAAATTTAACATTCATTCACTTAGTCCGGGGATTATGCCATTTATATCTTTTGTTTGTATAATTTTACGTGTCTCATACAAAGAACTCACATAATTTAAATTCAATTCTTAAATAAACAGCTTCTCGCAGCTCTCAGGGCTTTCGATTTGGATTCTTAGGTTCCTTTTTACTTCAATCGTCATGTGATTTTCAATTAATTATTGATATAACGATGTAAGCATTCTGAAATTTAAACCTTATAGTCATAAATACCTAACTTCATAAGTTTTATAAATTATAAGTACTATTGTTAAAAAAATACTTGTTAGCCAATTGTAAGATATTTTTAGAAAAAACTCATAAAATAAAAAAAGAATAGTTTTACTAGAATGTTTCCCGCATATATCAAGGTAGGCAAAGGGAACCTAGTGTTAAGATCTGTTACCTACGCGCTGCCTAATCATGTTCAAGTATATTATGTAAATGTAGTTTTTCAAAATTCCATTTCATTCCACTTCGAAAGGTAAATTTGCCTCGTGCGATTACGCGATAGTAATCTAAATCGAAAACGGGCCACATTTCGTGTAAGCGCCGAAGCTATGTTAAATTACTAGTAGTTATTTAAAGAACAAAATAAGCTTTGGTCTAGTACTTGCTTGTGACTTTGCTTGTCATTTAAGAGAAGATGTAGAGCTAGGCAGGTTATTTAGGAAATGTTCATAACAAAACTATATAAGACTACAGTATTATAATTTGTCTTCAAACTTATAATATCTCTTTACGGGCAGAAACTACTTAACATAATTCATATTATGTATGACATACACTAACGTACTGAATTTATGAGCATGAAATTCTTCAATTAAACTAAAAGAAATGAAATAGAGTTAAAAGTTTGTATTTAATTTTATCGTTTACAAACATAGGACATTGTAATTTAAAATTAAATAGTTTTTTTATTAAAATGCTTATAAATATCTTAAAAAATATTAATTACTTGCTTATTAATATAATATAAAAATGATATAAGAAACGACGAGGCAAAACTTTAGTGCACACTAGTGACTTAGTTCTTTCATTACTCACTTTTTTGTTAAGCAGAAGGAAACAAACGTATAAAAAACTCTTCTAAAAACAAAGAATCTACAGAAAATACGAAATATAATAATTGTTTTTTTAAATAGCTAAAACTTCGAATTTTTCAAATGGCTCACTCAAATAATACAACGCCATGATATATGTAAAAAGTTTATTCCTGCGCTTACGCATCGTTGTAATAATTTTTACATTATATAATTTAAGTTGAAAACTACGAATATCGTGTAAACGAACCTTTTAAATTAACAATTTTACAAGGAACGAATTGTTAATTTTGGACAATCACGCGTATAGCAGCCGGCGTGTCCCATCGATTTAGACTACGGTACTGACTGCTCATGTACGTATGTGCTATAGAGATGTCTTACCATTTTGTAACTAACTGAATTTAGTGAAATGAAAAACGAAAAAAAAATCAGCTTCACGCTGTATCCCGCACACAGCAGGGTAGGCAGAGGGCAACTAGTGTTTGTTAGACACTCCGTTCCCCATTTTATGCCGAGTTCTGGATGCATGGCGGAACTCAACGCTGCCCTTGTCTCGACATCAGAGCGAAGAAAGTAAAACATAAATGTAAATAAATATTTCGTTTCCTTGAGTGGAGATCGAACCCACAACCAGTCGATTTTACAGTCACACTTTGTGTCCCTGCACCACAACTGGCCTCTGGTCTGTTGATTTCATATTAAATAATATTTAATTATTTTTTTATGTATTTGAAGGCCTCCTTAAGCTATTTGGCTCGTAATTAAAAATCATAAAGCGTATGACTGTAATGTATGTGTATCGTAATTAAATCATTCGTAAACAGCATGTTTTATTCGTCCATTGCCTCTAGTCAATTTACATGCAAACGCTGTGGTGCTAGTAAACTAAGGGTAGTAAGTGGTTATACATTATAGCTTCACGCTGAATCCCGCATATAACAGGGTAGACTGAGGAAACCTAGTGTTAATACAACCCAATTCTCCATTTTCTGCCAAACTTTCGAGGCATTGTGTATTCAGAGTAAAGAAATGAATTTTCATTTCTATTACACAATTTTTCCTTCTCTTGACTGGGAATCGAACCCACAACCGTTTTGTCTACAGGCACATGCTTGTGCCACTGCGCTTCAACAACTTCAACGAGAACTGTTATACGTTATAGGGTCAAATAAAAAAGTTGTTATTTAATTATTCCGTTCTACACGAAACACCTTCCTATACATATATCAGATAGTTTTTAATAAATCAAAATAAGGTCTCGTTTGAACAGTAAAAACCACGGAACAAAAAATAATTATTAAATAGATGACTTTAAAAAAATTGAACCCGTAACCATTACAAAACAAAAAAAAATCTTAAACGGTGTAGCCCCTGTAGCGCCAACCAGCAATATAATAACATGTGATAAAATATCTCTTTATGTCACCAATATATTATTTTCTTCATTACCCGCGCTGTTTGATAATTTTGTATCGTAAATATGTAATGTAAGCACTAACTTGGCAAATGACCACTTCGATTCAATTGCAAATTAATTCAAAGATCCCCGTCTCATATAAATTGGTTAACGTACAACCATGTGTGGTCTACGGCTGGTGTGGATTGCGACGCGAAATCGAAGAGGATCTTTTTATGTTTACACAGAAATTAATAAGATGGCTTTCGTTGAGTGTTAAGTTATTATATTAAACTTATTTTGTTTTGATGGATGATATGGGCGGAAAGGGTGGAGTACTATAACACTGGGTTCCCCTTTGCCTTCTCACCCAAAGCAGGGTAGGGAAAAATCTCTTTTTTATTTACTAATTTCTGATGACATTTACAAATCGTCTTTCACATTTTGCATGGTACTTCATATGTCTGGAAAAAGACTATGAAGCACCATGTAAAATGTGAACCAACGAAAAAACTTTATACTTATTTGGGAAATTTTCGTGGCATTTATAAAAACTTACTTTTACAAATTGATTACGTTGCCTTAACTGGGGATGATGGTCAATTGAAACTTATACATTACGTCTAAATTGATTGTTTTGAATGAATAAAATGTTTACTATTGTTATTTTCAGTACTTAAATGATTTTAAGTTTTAAATAATGTACACTTTATTATCATTGATTCAAATAGAAATATTCATATATTTAAGCAGCGGGGCACAGTTTGGGACTTACGACCACAGGTGTAGGCTTAGTGGCCCTACTCTGCTCCAGCGCAATATAGCAAATTATCTCAAAGCAAATGACTTCCGCCTTTATAGAGTTTAGTTATAACCATATTATCGGTAAATATAACAAGTAAATAATATTTTGAATGTAAGTTGTGGATCCATCAAAAAGGATACCCAATATAAAATTTTAATGTTTAAATACTCCTTTCTCCATTTTCAACTATGTATTTATTATGAGACCAGTCGTGGCGCAGGGGCACAAAGTGTGACTGTAAAATCGACTGGTTGTGAGTTCGATACCCACTTGAGGAAATAAAATATTTATTTACATTTATATTTTCATTTCATCGCTCTGGTTAGTCGAGGCAAAGCGCGGCGTTGAGTTCCGCCACTCAACAAGCAATGCCTCCAGAACTCGGGGCATTGCTTGGGGCGTGGGGAACTGAGTGTTTTAACACTAGGTTCCCTCTGCCTACCCTGCTGTGTGCATACAGCGTGAAGCTGATTTATTCATTATGTGTTGTGCTGGAGAATCCAACGCTACGCTTAAAAATATAATTCGTTTCTACAAAAGTAAAAACGACGCTACTAAGCCCCCGTACCTCATAATAGAACAGAAACAGAAACAGAAACATAAAAATTATCTTAATTGTCACAAAAATTACAGGAAGCAGTACATTGGCCGCCCCGAGTCCTAACTAAATGATATCTTCATACTTTGTATATAATGTATGCAAAAACATGATAATCACAGGATTTACAAACTAGAAAATCCTTTACTTGTTGATTGGTTCAAATGTTCTTGAGATATTAAATTATAGACTTTTCATTAAATTTAAGTGAAGACTTAATCTTAGATCTTGTTCCATATTATCGAGCTTATTTTCCATATTAATAGCTCAAGTAACATCGTTATTTTCTTATTATTCATATAATTGAAAAAATATGACGTTATATTGTTCAAAAGATATTTTAAATTGTATATAAATTTGAAGGTACAAGTACCTCAGTAGCGTTGTTCATGGAATCTGGGAAGGTTTGCCAGTAAGACGATTGATTATAAGCAATACACAATAACAACATCAAAACAAGATTCATTTTCTTCAAAAATGTTTTTTTATATATTAATCTGATCATTAAATAATAAAATGTCGCAATTAATAAGTAACTAATCGATACATAAGCACAGAATGAATCAACGTAAATAAACAGTTAGTTCTAGTTTTAATTACCTAAATTTCCGCAATTAGATCGGACCCCACAGACTCACGGAATATAATAAATAACATTAAGTAATTATTGGTTAACTTGTTGATAACTTAACAGAACGATACAAGTTAACATTAGGTTAATAGATACTTAAGTTTAACTAGCAGTTTACCCTGGATTTACTTAAATTACATCGTAAGTAATGGATTGTACGACTAAGTATTTTCTATACGAGTTTAAAAAAAACATATTTTTTATTTTGCGTATACGTTTTAAAGAAATTAAAAATTTATACGAACGATTTTGTTTTTTCAATTCTACATCTATAATATTAATGTCACATTACGCATTGGAGAAGTTTATTATTTTGCAGTTAACGTTTTTTTAAGCAGCAGCTTTATCGCGCATATATTTGTTTGTTTGTGGATGGTTGCGGAACTCAACGCGGCGTTTTGTATTACTATACCAAGCAAAATTAATATAATCAATTTTCGGTTAGGGATGGAACACGCAACCAACGCGCTTCCAATTAGACGCTGTCACTGAGCCACAATGGTTTCGATGGGTGGTTAATATGTGTCATAATGTCATTATTGTAGGTCTAATATAAATACAAAAGCGTCGGATACTCTCGTGGTGTAAAAGAAGAATCGGTTATCGATTCTTTTTCGTGTCTTACACCACGCGATCATTTAGTACAGGTAGTTAAAAAATATGAATATATTACCCAATAAAAGTTTATATTTCAAGTAAAACTGAGCTAAATTGCTAGTAGTCAAAGTACATGCAAAATATTTACTTCATCAATACCTAAAACTCGATAACAATTTACATAATTTTATGAGAAACCAAACACATTTTGAACTTAGGAATTATATTTAAGTCCGCTTTATTGCGTCGAATCTAATTTTCTATACTATACAGTACAGTTATTCTCAATACGGTAATGATTTTACAATTTAATTCAAAATTCCTACATATGTATGTTAATAATATTGTTTTTATATAGAAACCTATGGATACTAAAATTATTACATGTTTTTGCATTTCGCATCTACTTTGTAAGAAATAACGTGTTTTTTGTTTTCTTCGTCGTTCTTACGTTAGTAGGTGTTAATATTATTTAAAAAAATCAGTCGATTGCACTTCTGACTCGCCGACTAAGGATTCCGTATCAATTTTATGATCGCAGATCAACTGGGAGTATAACTTATAAGAGTTGACAAACTTAAGTTTGCGGGCGAATACATAAGCTTGTGTGAAATGAACTATGAATTAATGTTTGTAATAGTTTATTTTCATGAATATAACAAAAAAAAACATTTTTCCTTCTTCTTCACCGCAATCTTAAAAACAATGGTCCTGTGACAGACACACGGAGAGACGACAAAGTAATTCTGTAAGAGTATCATTTTTTCCTTTTAAGGTACGGAAACCCGATTTAAAAAAAATCCACATACATATATATAACTGTAATGCTTTTTACATATTGCTTTTAAAATTTGAATATTGATCAGTTTTTCTCCATATTGAGTGTACCCTCTGCCAGCATATTAGAAGAGAAATATAAAAAAATATATACTATAAAAATAATTATGCAAAGTACTTGTATATAAAAACGTTCATACTTTTATATTTTGTAACTCATATTTTGTATATTTTATTAATTTATGTTCTGTTAACGTGTTATGATATCTTAAGAATAACAAACGAACAGAACACACATTTTTCACTATGACATTTTAACCAGCTACCATTCTTACATCATCATTACATACATTTATGTTATATTATATTTTATATCTTTTTTTTATATCTGAAGCCAGTCGTGGCGCAGCGTACTGTAAAATCGACTGGTTGTGCGTTCGATCCCCACTCGAGGAGATGAAATATTTACTTAAATGTATATTTCCATTTCTTCGCTCTGGTGTCGAGGCTAAGCGCGGCGTTAAGCTCTGCCACTCAACACGCAATGCCTCCAGAATTCGGCAGAAAGTGGGGAACGGAGTGTCTTAACACTAGGTTCCCTCTACCTACCCTGATGTGTGCGGGATACAGCGTGAAGCTGATTTATTTTTTATATTTTGTATCTGAATATTTTATATCTTTTAAAGCTGATTTATATTTTATATCTAAAAACCGCGTAAATATATACAGAATATTAAAATAGGTTGTAAAATAAGTAAAAAGCTTTTTATTTCGAAATATTCGAGTTACATGTCCATTAAAAAGGAACGCGGTGCGTTTGCGCTCGTATCAATGTTGCTAGTTTTTGTTAAAACTGCCAAGGTTTACGAGAACATCTACATTATTACGCGGTATGTAACCGAGATGCTTGTAAGTACTACATTTGTTCAGAATTTTTGCTAAATTTACTCAGTTATGTAGAGAAAAATAAATAAAAAACGGTGAAGTGCCAGTCGGACCGGTCGGTCCCTCTGGGGGTTCCGAACCATTTTTTAAATTGTAGGTCAACGGAAAGTACAAATTATAAAAATTAACAATCTTACGTATGCGGTAGTATGTATTTTATTATTTTGTATAAAATAAACTACAAATAAAATTGTCTAAAGATTTTTTTCTATAAAATAGCTATAAATTGTCTAAACTAACTACCTAATTAATTGTGTAAACTTTATTTTTTATTGTAAGTTCTCCCTTCGTGCTAAATTTCATAAATGTACATTCTCAGGAAGTAAAAGTTTTGACTACGCGGCGGAATTTCATATAAAATAACGAAGCCTGAACAAAGAATGCTCGTATTTTTTGATTTCATTGATTTAAGTTTGTATTTATGTCCTCCAAGGAACCGTAGACCAAAGCACTTATAAATATGTAGACAAATGGCAACTTTGCTAAGAACTTTCTTATTAGAATAGAATCTTTAAAGTATTTTTTTACTACGGTCTCCGCATACCTCTTGCGCCTCGCCTACTAACATCAACGTCTTTATACCCACTCTCCTCCTCCGGGAAGTCTACATGCTTTTAACGACCTTCCTCCAGTATCACGTTATCGTGTTCTAGTAGATCAACTTACCAAATGTCTTTAAAAATTTCGTAATAATTATTTATCATTATGAATTTCACATAATATAAGTAGGTAAGCATGTACCACATACCATACTAATCTTAAGGTGACAGTTAACAAAACTTTATAGTTATAAATAAGTACCGTCACTATACTGAGAAACCATTAGCTGAGCCCACTTAAAACTTTCTACGTGCTTTATGCTTCATTTCAACTTAAAATGTAACTGTAACAAGTAAAATTGTGTTTTTCTTTGTTTATATTACTACTAAATTGTGTAGGTATATAAGAAAATATATATAATTAATATAACACCAGAGGCCAGACGAGGTGTGTGACTGTAAGACCGACTGGTTGTGGGTTCGATCCCCACTCGAGGAGATAAATTATTTACTTAAATTTATATTTTCATTTTTTCTCTCTGATAATCGAGGCATAGCGCGGTGTTCTGCTGCTCAACACGCAATGCCTCGAGAATTCGGTAGAAAGTGGGGAGCGGAGTGTCTTAACACTAGGTTCCCTCTATCTACTCTGCTGTGTGCGGGATACAGTATGAAGCTGATTAATTAATAAAACATATTAAATGATATTTAAAAACACTCGACACAAAATGCTTTGATAGCTAAACAAACAACTAAAAACGGTTGAACATATTTTATTTTAATCATGGCTTAGACACACGCGATTAAGTCACCATTCTAACAAAAAAAGCTAAATCAAAATCGGTTCATCCTTTTTTGGACAACGCGACGATGTCACAGAAAAACACACAAACACATAAAACTCATATCACTTCTCTATTTTCATCGTAACTAAATAAAAAATTGGTCAACGATTTGAATCTTAATGGAGATAGTAATAAATAATGGGCAGCGTTGGGTTTCGCAGCCTTTAGAAGCACGGAAAACTGAGTTCAGATTTCATTCAAACTGAGTTATCCATATAAGTTTTATGTGCTTATAGACTAGAATGCGGAAGATCTGGAGATAAAATGGCAAAATGGAGATACACAAACGAGATAATAAATAATATGCATGCATTGCATATATTTACGTTTTATTTTGTGTTTTCACATAATATATGTATAGAACGGTGCTTATCAGAAATTTTGGAAAATTGGCATATTTATTAGACCTTGCCATCATTCTTCTTAAAACATCATATTTTAAGCTTAACACAAACATTTATAAGATAGATTTTTCACGTGGCTAAATTAGCTAACAGTAAAGAACATCCGCCCTTCACTGCCAGTTCTGGCAAAAAATAAAAAAAAACCATTGATGCCAGTTGTGGCGGGGCGTGCGGCTGTAATCGCGGCAGGTTATTGATTCGGTTCCTTAATATTTTTACTTCCTCGCCGTAGTAACGAGGCAACACGCGGCGTTGTCAAAGCGGGGAACGGAAGTGTCTTAACGGGAACGGAGTATCTTAACACTAGGTTCCCAAATTCGCTCTTCCAACCCTGCTATGTGTGGAATACAGCGGGATAGAAAATAAGAAAATTCCTCATTCAATCAATTCGTCACACACATATCTAGAGGGAAGCCAAAGTCAAATTTAAATTTAAAAAACTGAACACAAGTAACTAAAATAAGTCAAAACGATTATATATCAATGTAACATGACAGTACTAATATTAGTAACGGCGTAAATCTTAAACCACTTAAGTGGTTGAGATGTTTAAGCACTTGTAATGTTGTGTCATCATTCTTTTTAGAAATTACTCTCGAGTACTTACTTATATGTATGTTTGTTTGTTCACGAATAGCTCTATTAAGAAATGGACTCGTTTATGAGTTTTATCTTCTTTAAGTAAACGAAGATTTTCTTATTTATATAATACTTATATATATCATTACTTCGTTACTGACTAACTGAAAGACAAAATTTATATGAAATTTAGCATGCAGGTTCGTTGGGGAGTGTCTAAAATAACGTATGCTTCCCTATAATTCTTCCGGGAAAAAAGGATTTTTAATTTTAAAACGATTTGTTATATATTCTTAATTATTGTTTGTTTTATATTTATATCAAAAACGGAACTGATCACATAAAGTATATTATGTTAATATATTCAAATTACTTCAAACTATCACAATATTACTAAGGAAACAAAATAAAATAAATATCCGATTTAGCTGTATACCTATAAATAGAGTATCTTTTTATCAAACTAAAAGATTTTTATTTAAAGTATATTTATGAATATTTTAATTTATTTATTTATCTATCTCACATAAGTTATTTTTTTCTAAGGAACTCAATTTAACTCATTTTGTGCATTTTGTCAAACATGATAAAGTAAATATTTGTAGTACTTACAATTATACTATAAAGAGACATATGGCAGGCAGCGTTGAATGTGATGAACGGAGTGTCTTAACACTATCTTCCCTACCATGTGCGATTACTAATTAAGACTACCCTGTTATATACAAGATATAGCGTGAAGCTAAAAAACATAACTATATAAAAAAAATTAAATTAAATTAGCTTCACGCTGTATCCACGCACACAGCAGGGTAGGCAGAGGGAACCTAGTGTTAAGACACTCCGTTCCCCACTTTCTGCCGAATTCTGGAGGCATTGCGTGTTGAGTGGCAGAAGTCAACGCCGCGCTTAACCTCGACACCAGA
>DWQW01004063.1:0-20803 GCA_018249695.1 Heliconius erato demophoon | reverse complement strand
AAACATGTATGGAATTAATGTCTATTGAATGTGATGCAGGATAGCTGCCAGTTAATGTAATAAAATTATATATTATACCATTGACTTTGAAAAGAGCAACTGTTGAGTTTCTTGCCGGCTCTTCTCAACAGAACTGCCTTCCGAACCGGTGGTAGCTTTTTATTTTATGTTATATGTTCATTCGACGATTCAAAAGTGCTTATAAAAGTTTATTTGAATAAAGAATATTTTGAATTTGAATTTGAATTGGAAACACGCTAAGAAGCTAGCCTATAGGATAGAAGCTGGAGGACTTTTAGAAGGTACAAGACCATTCCCTTTTACAAATGCATTGACATATAATACATCCGTTTGAGTGACTTTACTTTTACACAGTTTAAAAGATTTGTTTTAAACGAGATTACACCTATCCCTTACAATATTGCGTCACATATACACTATTATCGAAAAATAATATTTTCTTTATGTGTATTTACTACTGTACTTAAGCTGTATTTTTAAACTCATTAAAATTGTTGGTAAATAATCAACAATTTAACTATTTTCGCAAAAATATACATATCCGTAAAATAGCGTTCAGAAACTAACAATAACAATGATAGAAATACCTAAGGCCAGTCGTGGCGCAGCGGCACATAGTGTGCCTTTAAGCGCGACTGGTTGTGGGTTCGATCCCCACTCGAGGAAATGACACATTTATTTAAATTTATATTTCCATTTCTTCGCTCTGGCGTCGAGGCAAAGTGCGGCGTTGAGTTTCACCACTCAACACGCAAAGCCTTTAGAATTTGGCGGAAAGTTGGGAACGGAGTATCTTAACTCTATGTTCCCTTTGCCTACCCTGCTATGTGCGGGTAACAGCGTAAAGTTCACAAGAGCATAATTTTGGGGCACAATAAATATATCAGCATAATTATAATATAAAATAATTAAGATGATTGGATTAGATTGATTTTAATGTATTTATTTGGTGACGTTGCCAATTTAGATTCTATAGCGAAAAACGGCTTTTCTTTTGTTAGTTATATTAATATTAAGTTGGTGTAATAAAGGTTTTTTTTCCACCTTCACGCTGTATCCTGTGCATAGCAACCTGAAACCTAGTGTTAAGACACTTCATTTCCATTAAGATACTTCCTTTCTACACTTTCCACCGAATTTTGGAAACATTCAGCGGATTTCAGAATTCGGCATAAATGCAGCGGGACTTAACGCCGCGCTTTGCCGTTATCAAATCGAGAAAATGAAAACATTAAATATTTAAATCCTCCGAGTGGAAATCAAACCCACAACCTGTCGCGTTTATAGTCGCACGCTTCTGCCCCTATTCCACGACTGGCCTCTAATAAAGCGATAAATAATAAATAATTAAAAAAAGTTACCTATTAGAAGCCACAGTGTACATAGGATCCGGTCTAGTCTCAGCACTCTCCTCAGTTTTCGGCGTTTGGCTCTTACTAGCCGTCTGGCTTTTACTGGCCAAAGCTGGACTTTTACTGTTCGTAGCTGGACATTTACTAGATGACGCATGAGATTTACTGGTAGAAGCTTGACATTTGCTGGTAGAAGCTTGACTCTTAGATGATTGATTCCTAGATGCCAGGCTCTTAGACAGTGCGGCTCTGCAGCTGTGAGTCTTGCTGGTTGAAGGGCCTTTACAGCTAGTTTGACTTTTACCAGTTTCTCTTTTACTAGAGGTCTGACTTTTGCTAGTGCGTTTAGTTTCAATCATTTTCGAGCTTTCGCTTTTTGGTTTTTTTTCTGTGGACGACGATGTGGACGTCGACGGTAAAACGGTTTCAGGGACAGTGTAGTTGTGTACTTCAGCTACAACTGTTAAAAAAAATAACTTATTAAGCTTTTAAAGCAGGCAGCAGAGTAGGCAGAGGGAACCTAGTGTTAAGACACTCCGTTCCCCACTTTCTGCCGAATTCTGGACGCATTGCGTGTTGAGTGGCAGAACTCAACGCCGCGCTTAACCTCGACACCAGAGCGAAGAAATGGAAATATAAATTTAAGTAAATATTTCATCTCCTGGAGTGGGGATCGAACCCACAACCAGTCGGTTTTACAGTCACACCTCGTGCCGGTGCGCCACGACTGGCCTCAAAATCTCTCTCTAAATAATCAAATATCATGTATACAATGTAAATTACAAACAAACAGTATATAGAATGAATACTGTAAATAATTATCTGAACAAACACCCATTGAATAAACATTAAACAGTGATATGTTTCATTTCGTTAATTAAATATCTAATCGGAAAAAAAATAAAATATCCACTCTATCAGAAGTGAATGTGAGGTAACTTAAAAATCTGATACTGTACCTACTATACCTACTAATATTATAAAGCTCAAGAGTTTATTTGGTTGATCGCGCTAATCTCAAGAACCGTAGTTCTTGAGATTAGCGGGATCAACCAATCTGCAATATGTGCTCGAACACATATTTCAGTACTAATCAATACAAATAACAATTATATTTTGTATAATAAAAAGGTATTGTCTTCTTTTCATTAAGTTATATTATAACACTAACATACAAATACGATATATCGAGCGCTTAATACAATTAATACAGTATTAAAAATCGATATATTACAAAGTTTTGTATCGATATTACGATATGCGAGTACTGTGTCATATCGGGCATGCCTATTTTAAAGAAATTTTTAAATAACGTTGTAATATTTATTAAATTTGAATTCTTTTCAGATATGATCACGTACCACATAATAGGTGTTTGTAAAGAGAACTATTTAGATTTTTTAAACATAAAGCCTAAATTATTTAATCGCAAACAATCATGATCATATATAGAAAATCGCAATTCAAAGTTATTTTCTTAATTTTTTTATAAGCTTCACCCTATATCCCTAACACAACAGGTTAGGCAGAGAGAACCTGGGAACCTAGGAAAGACATTCCGTTCCCATTAAAATAAGTATTTTAATGGGAACGGAGTTTCCCACTTTCCACCGAATTTTGAAGACATTGCGTGTTGAGTGACGTAACTCAACGGCACGCTTTGCCTCGTACCCGAGCGAGCAAATGAAAATATTAAATAGATATATAATTTGCTCGAGTGGGATTCAAACCCACAAAATGTCGCATTTATAATCACGCGCTTATTCCCTTGCACCACTACTGGCCTCATGTACTTTATCTTAAATAATAATAATAATATACAGAAACACTCACCGCTTTCAGGGATAGCCCTGGCTATCCCAAATGTAGCCGTCTGTCCAAAAGGTTTATTTTTATCAAAAAGAAATGTATTTCCCTTATCTGGTAAAAGCAGTTCAGTAAAACTATTTAACATAATCTGAAAATAATAAAAAATAAAAAAAAGAAATCATAAGCAAAATTAAATTAAAAGTAGAAAAAATATATATAATAAAAAAATACAAATACGTCAGTTGGGTCGAGTTAAACACAGAATTTTAGATTTTATTCAAAATACAACATAACCATTACTAATAAATGTCTAAAAATACATATATACATGAAACAATTATTTAAATTCGCCAGATATATCTATATATAGCACAGCTTTAGATATAGCTCACTCCTAGTATAGAATACTAGACCAAAATAAAACTCTACAGCTACTAAATAAGGAGGATATAAAGATTAAATTTAAATTTAATATTTAGTATTTATTTTTATTAAATTATGGAACCAATTTTATAAATTATTTATTTCAAATATACAGTTTCGTAGATCGACCCGCTTCAAAAAACCGAAAATTCCAATTTGTCTGATTAAATTTAGAAAATAAAGTTCTCACTATATAATTATTTTGCTGATTTATATTCATACTTAAAATCATCGTGTACAAATAGACCTACTGTATGAAATATCAAATAACACAAAAAAAGAGAAATAGCATATCATATAAGAAAATGCGTAAAAACCTGTATAAAAATTACGTAAATAACATTTTCATATGCAAAATAGTAACTTCGAGGGTATTTTTGTGATAAGAGAAGCTCTGCCCTTGATTTTACAACTTATTTTACTATTTTTCAGAAGATCATTTCTTATAAGACGATCTTATAATGTCATAAAAAAATATTGTGTATTTGTATATTATAAATAACATTCATGACACAAACAGAATATTTAAAATAAAAATAATTAAAAATTATAAGTAAAACTAAATAAAATCAGAAAATGGTATTGTTATAATTAGATGTCAAAGCTAGTACTATTAATAATAATATAAAAGTAAATATGTCTTAAGCCCGGATTCCACCGAGAGCGGAGCGGACGCATTAAGGACTGCATCGATCTTACAAGAGCAAACTGCGTACTTCTTCAAGAAATATTGGGGTGGGAAAGACCGAGGGAGCAGAGAGAGTTGAAATGAACTCGCTTAGTTCCAGGGAGTGGAGCCAAGTAATTATAAAATACAAAACTCTGTCGATAGAAAGATAAATATATTTTATTTAAAAGGAGTCCGTTCCACCTAACTATTACCCGCTCATTACTCTCTCGCGGTGGAAACCGGGCTTTACTTATGGCAAATTGATCATTGTCCTAACAACTTCAAAAAAATAATTATAGCATACTTAAAGCACTTATACAGTACCCAAGGGTAGTGGGTTTAAATCTTTGTATACATCACGTCAAATCTTTAAAAAAATATGTTTTACTCCTATGAAAATAGCATTAAAACCCATTCACCATTTTCAAAGATCTAATCGCACATCAATAGAAAATAATATTTTATCCAAAAAAACAAATTAAAGCATACTTGGGATGAGCCAGCTTCGCCGAGGGAGCCCGACGTGATGGTCGCCGTGGGTGCGCTCAGCGCGTGCGTGTGCCTGTGACTGAGGCCCACTCTGCGGTCCATTCGTATCAACTTCGCTTTGAGCTATGGAATATTATTTGAATTAGATTTTTTAATTATTAATAGTAGTTTTATGTTTAAATCTTCTTGTAATTATTTAAAATATACATTACAATGTCACTAAACGAGACATCCACTCACATCCTACATAGATCATAACTCATTTTGCTAATATTACTACTAGAAATCTTTCAAGTAAAATCTTGGAAATATGTACGACTACATTTTTAATGAAGAACCAGAGTCGTTTGTGGCCAGTCGTGGTGCAGAGGCACAAGCGTGCGACTGCATACGCAACAGGTTCTGAATTCCGTTCCCACTCGAAGAAATGAAATATTTAACATATTCATTTCCTCATTCTAATAACTAGGCAAAGAGCAGCGTTGAGTTCCGCTACTCTATTGAGTATTCGCAATTTCGCTATAATTCGTCAGAAAGTCGGGCACATAGTATCTTAAAACTAGGTTCCCAGGTTCCCTCTGCCTACTCTACGTGCCACAGTGTACGCGGTATACTGAGTAAAGCAAAAAAATACAATTCCATTGTGCAATTTCATAATATATTTTATTGTAATTATTTAAATTTACAATATTGTTACTAATTTGGCAATATTACCATACAAGACCATAGAGTCCCCGATTATGGTAGTAAGTAAATATTAATTAATTATCCATTTTAATACTATGTAAGTACCTATATGGATATTGTGAATATTATTTGATTATATTAAAGCTAACAACTAATCCTACTAATTCAAATTAAATTATTTATTTATTTAAATTGTCTATAATTTAAACATATAAAATAAATTTTAATAAAGTATATATGTATAAAAATAATTTAAAGATAATAAGTGTTAGTATAAACAGTATATACAAGATGAAAAAAAAAAAAACAATAAATATCATATAAATAGTTCATAAGCTCGCATAAAGAAATCTATATAATTGCTATATATTACAAAATTACAAATGTTCCTGGAATAATTCTTTATATAAAATAATAACTAAATAAGTATCAGGTCACTAAATTAGTGATCATTGATTTAGTATTTACATTAAAGTAACAAGTGTGCATCATTTTTAAATATTATAATATAATTTCGCTTCAAACACATTAAAAGCAATTAAAAATTTATTATCAAATTTCAATTAAGTATTCGCACAACACTACTGGATTAAAAGCTCAGCTATAGAACTATATAATTATATATTATTAATATTCATCAATGGAGCAGCAGCATGGCATCTGGCTGTTAATGAAATGGTTGCGGGTTCTATTCCCACTCAGGAGAATGAAATATTTAAATTTTATCACTCTGGTATCAAGCCATTGAGCAGCATTTATTTCATCCACACAACACACAATATCTCCGAAATTTTTAATCAAGTAATAGATGTACAAAGTTCATAATTACAAATAAAAAATGATATGATATATGTAATAATTTCCTTTAATTTCTTTTACATAACATATTTTATATATTTATACAATTCTTTTTCTTACAATATATTTTCTTTTTTTTCATATAAATAAAACCTTCTATCTTATTGCAATTTAAAGAAAGACATTCAATACATTACATTATAAAGAAAAAATTATTAATTTAAATGATTTATTTATATAGCTAATGTTGACGCTAGCAGGGCATGCAGAGGGATCCTGGGAACCTATTATTTAGACGGTCCATTCCCATTGAGACACTTCTGTTCCCCACTTTAATCAATAACACTTTGCATCATTTCCAAACTGAAGAAAACATTAAATATTTAATTTCCCCTGAGTGGGGTGGTGAGGAATCGAACCCACACCCAATCAAGATCACAGTCGCAAGCATAGTTTTCGTGCGCCACAATTTGCCTCTAATAGAAAAAGCTTTCAAAATTTTATTTAGTATATATGATCATTACTAATGTCACTCCATTCTCTACTTTCCACATTGCTTGTTTAGTTACAGACACTAACAATATATTAATTTTATGTGAGTGAAAATTATGAAATCTAAAAATCCAATACCTTTTTTACCCCAGTATCCATGAACAATTAAAATATTGATTAATTTAGATAAATTTCTGTTTCATAAGAGGTTTTACTTATATATATTATTTGTTACTTTTCTTTTTGTAATAGTAGATAATTATATTTCGCAAGCGCATGTTAATAAAAGTTTTATTTTATAACCAAAACCCAAAGGAGTAAATTGTCATAATATAAGAGATATTTTATGTTAGGACATGCTATTCTTCTTTTTTATTTCATATTTTGTTACCTAGAAGGCAGAAAATAATAATTCATTCCCCCGATTGGGATTCCCACCCACAACTGCTGCAGCCAGACCCTTACCCACTGCTCAAGGATGGCCTTAACAGATATATATTTATTTGTGGTGGTATTACTAGTGTTATGGAAGTTGGTAGCCACAAACCACACAACTTTCAAGGCACTGCATATTGAGTGGCAGTACTTACAGGCATGCCTTGTCTTGGTAAGACTTTTGAGAACAAGAAAATGACGACAGCTCATTCTCCTGAATGGGAATTGAACCCACAATGGATTGATATTAATAATATAAAATAATACTATTGATTAAATAAATAAGCATTCGCATCGCCATACGCCAGATATAAAAAATATATTATACTTTCTGTCTGGGATTAAATATTATGATATTTTAGTTGCAATTTATATTAAAAAAAAAAACATAAATACATATATCCTATAAAAAAATACAATAATAAATATTTTTGAAAACATTTTTCAACAAGGTAAATATTAGTTTTATTTACAGCAATCTTATTATTAAAAGAATCTAATATAAGAATAAATTTTCTAAGTTCAATATTAAGAGCTAAACTAAACTAAATTTATATGAATTATTAAGCAATAATTTAGCTAAAGTCTTCATACATACATATATGTTGATACTAAATAAACTGTAATTTTATTTAATATTTATAATTTAAATTATAAAATAATCTTATATATTGTCTATATTTTTTACAATTATATTTCCTAAGATCTATTATGAAACATAACCTCTACGACGGAGTATAGAAAAATATTTTTAGAAAACTAACACTTATGTAAATAATTAGTTATTACTAACCTTATATGCTGAGTATAAATTTGTTTATATGTTATAGGTGAAGGTTGTATTTTTACTTAATCACTGGTTATCTTTTTTCTATGGGTAACTTTATTTTGTGTTTTCACATGTGTTATTATAATGTGAAATTAGAAAGTAAATTTTGATTATGATTTCTTAGTAATCAGAGAACTTAGACTGTGAACAAGAGGAACGGGTTCAAGTCCCACTACATTCAAATTCATTTTTTTATATTTTCTAAAAATATTTTTCTAAGTGGCAAAAGAGTTTATTTCAAAGAAATATAAATAAGTTGTTTAGATTCCTTCTACTTTATAATAGTTGTATACATGATCTTATTACATTATCTATTATTTTCAGTTCCACTAAGATCTATTTAGTATGTAAACAAACCTCAACATGCAATTAAAACTATTAAAAATTATCAACCATAATTTCACCAAATCTAAAGCCACTTACTGTATCATTTTCCTGCTTCAAGGCTTGATAGAGCTTGTCCCTTTTAGTGATAAGTTCGTTTTGTTGTTGTATTAAATCCAAATGATAAATAAGGAGATCTTTGAGTTTTTTATTTTGGTTTACAGCAACTGTCAACTGGTCCGACAATTTCGATACTTCAGGTGTTGAACTCGTATTTTTATCATCTACCGTAACACAATACGTTGATATTTCAACTTCCTTTTCAAGCTGAAGGGGCGGCCGCCTCTCAGCACTTTGTGAGTGACATGCGTATATGTGATCGAAGGGAAAACTCAGCAGGCCGTCTTTCGATTCCAACTGATTGAGCGTGGACAGTTCGGCCGAGAAATTCACCAAATTCGTTTCATTTACACTACTGCGACTGTTCATTTTTATGAAAGCCAATCGTAAATCACTTACGACAAGCCTGCCGGCTGTCAAAACCTAACTACACGAATTTAAATCTGTTCGTATCATTACAACGGTTAATTTATTCACTGTACACCACAAATCAGTTAGTGAGGAGAAAAATATTGATATATTCATCCGGTATTACATTGTCAAAACATCTACAAATCTACGTATTATACTTAACTAGTGTTATAATCTGACATTTCATTCACGCACATGTAAAATGATTAAAAGATGCAATATTAAAATAGTTGCGGAAACAAAAAAAAATATAGTAATTTAACGCGGCGGAAGACATTCGAATTAGTGTAATTTATAATTGAATTGTTGTTTTAATTACATCACTTCGTTATTATCAATACTTTATGTCAATAGTACAAAATCCGTAGCAAAATTCATCGTCTAGCGTCAAGGCGTCAACCGTAGACATTTGTTGTTTTTTACTTGTTTTGTTCGAGGTCTTGGCTATGGAACTTTAAGAAACAGCCGCTTGCTCGCAACCATAGACAAAAAATGTAAGTAAATTTTAAAATATTCATTAAAATATTTATTTTACGAATATTCTTAAAACCATAATTATTTTTAATTAACTTTAAAATAATTTACTATAAATTCCAGTAATACGATATATATTTTTTTAATTAATTCTAAGAAAACTTCACGTCGAGTTCTGCTATATAGCGCCACTGGCGCATGTGCACAGACAACGTATGCCAAAATCAATATCTGTATAGATACATCATCGTTTAAACATTTATAAGCCGGTATATGAAAATTTTGAAACTGTACCTATATACAATAAAATAAATTATTAATTGACAAAAAATGTTGTATTAGAAACATTAATAATTAGAGTTAAAATAAATCTTTCAATTATCCTTGAATAGATTTTAGCGTGCATTCAATGCAAATTAACTCTGATATTTAATGAAATCAAGTACCAACGGATTTCTGATCGAAGCGCACTTCCATTACAAGTATTTGCCGATCTAATGAGTCACACCAATGTTTTTTTGTTATCAGTATAACTAAAAAAATAGGAAACTGTAGAAAAATTAATTTGTTTCTTTTTGGGCTATCTAAAAAAATACTAAAATATTAAACGGTATAGTATGGCCTGCACAGCAAAGAGAAACCGCACTAACGCCGTCGACGCTGCGAGTTGTGACTCGGCGCTTGCGTACACCACGGCATAGTACACACTATGACTCTTGCGCTCACACGGTTACGCAATAAATTGTATTGTTTTTGCGAAATAACATTAAATAAATTACGAGGCCGGTTGTGGCGCAGCGGCGCGAGGTGTGACTGTAAAACCGACTGGTTGTGGGTTCGATCCCAATTCGAGGAGATGAAATATTTACTTAAATTTATATTTTCATTTCTTCGCTCTGGTGTCGAGGTTAAGCGCGGCGTTGAGTTCTGCCACTCTTTTGAGAACTCAACGCCGCGCTTAAATCACAAATTGCGGGTTCGCAATGCCTCCAGAATTCGGCAGAAAGTGGGGAACGAAGTGTCTTAACATTAGGTTCCCTCTGATTACCCTGCTGTGTACGGGATACAGCGTGAAGCTGATTTGATTAAATAAATAATCGTATCAGTCATTCCAGCAAGTAAACCTATGGGCGGGCCGCTATTAGTAAATATTTTTACAGTTATTTTAAATATTTAACACAAAAAATATTTTGATATATAACAATTCGCCGATAAGAGAGTACTCATATAGGTATATAATTTGAAATATTAAGTGTAAATCACTTTACAAATCAAATTTTATTCACAATCGGATACTCGCTGCGTGGGTCATTGCCGTTGCGAACGAAGGAGCGTTATTTTTAAAAAGCGTTGAAATTTTACAACGCTGTCACTTTGGAAATCGGAAATCGATTTTGATGAAACAAATTTTATACTAATATTTTGATGTGTTGGTGTGACTCATTATTAGAATGCCTAGAACCATTATTAATCAGTTTTGTTATTTTTATACAATGGTAAACAGATAGGTATTATTTAAAAATATTATACTAAAATTAATTTCTAGTCTAACCAAATTATATAATAGGTATATAAACTCTACACTCTCTTATAAAACTATATCTTTATAAAAATAACTATTGTTAAAATTTTATAACATTTTTTTTGGAAATGGCTATTTGTTATTTTATATAAAATTACATTTGTAATTTAAAAGGTTTCAGTTTCGCTTATGAACTATTGAAATTGATAGAAAATAATATTATGAATAAAGTAATTGACATAATATATGAAAAAAAACAAGAAAAGAATAAAAATAACTAGAAAAAAATATAAAAATGGCATATAATTATATAATACACCATTTATATTAGCTTAACGCTGTATCACTAGCGGGATAGCCAGAGATAATGTAGCGCCAATCGTTACTGTTTCTGCATATCTCTTTCTTGACGTCGACCTCTGTCATCAGCCTCTTCACGCATGCCTTCCAGAAGGTTATTCCTCCATTATTATCGATATTGTATTTTTAAAGGTTAACCGAAGCCTGCCTGCTTCTCTTACTACTCTTTCTTTATTCATTCACTTTTTTTTTGGTATTCTTTAATCACTCATTTTCTCGAATTGCCCAAACCATCTGAACATTTTCTGCGTACGTGCCAGTACTGCCATGTAGAGAAACACAGATGTTTCTCTTCATTGTGAATTCGAGCAGCTAAACAGACTCCACATCTTTCTTTCATTCTTCTTCTATAATACTACTATATACTAGGCGAGCGTTTCGCTGCCACTGCCGCTGCTGGTACCGATGCCGTTATACTGCATCAGTACCATCATTGTATTGTGTACGGCCTAAGGTGCAGCTAGTCTGACGTTTCCCCATCTCATCAATGCCTTTCCGTGCTTAGCCCCGACCACCGTTCTTCACCATTCATTACCATTTCATTCACTTGTTCTAATATTTGTTATATTACCATTCAAGCTGTTCTTGCATTTCGTTTTTTCTTCATTTCTTTCAAGTATCTACATTATTTAAACCTTATAAACATTATCATATTAATTTATAAAATGTTCGAAACAATTACAAATAGAAGAATTATATAGAAAATTAAGCAGAGCAACCAGCAGAGGAAACCAGAGCGCTATCTAACCCCCCCCATTTTTTTCTCTTACCAAATCAAGGATATCAAAATAATGAATTCCCTCTAGTAAGAATAGAACCTACAACCGTTGCCTTTGCAATCATACGATGTGCCGCTACGTAAAAGTGGGGCTGCGTTAATGAACGGAGTCTAGACACTACCGAGAGAGTCGACCTTCTGCTATATGCGGGATACAGCGTGAAGCTAAACAAACAAACATTTAATAATAAATTTTATATAATGAAATAGAAGAAGAAGTTTCTTCTAAGTTTTGAAATTTAATATCAAAATCGTAGAAGTTTATATAACTGATGGCCCTACTAAACGTTAAATTTAAATTTACTTACATTTTCAAAAATTATGGGGTATTTTGCAGGAAAATTTTAAAATTTACAATATACATATATTGTTTATTTTATTTTAATAAAAGCAGAAGAATAAAACACTATCTCTCGACGGTGGATGCACTGCATCTATAAAATGACGCCCAACCAGCTATAATAGAATGATTATAGTAGCGACATTTTTTCAATTAAAGACCTATTTTATATAAGATTCGAGAACTAAATTGCATATAAGCATATATCACATTGACATTCGTTGCACAATAAGGCTAAACCGCCTTACGCTACTTTTTTTTCATATTTAGTGACATAACACTGTGTTTTTACATTCTGTTTAGAAATTGTGAGCGGGTGACGCATCTCTACGCTACATTTTTCTTTTTATACGATTAAACTAAAGCACTAAGTTTCGATTGCTTTATATTGATTGATTTCCAATAAGTAACTTTATAAAAAGGGAGAAACAATTACAAACATTTAATTTACTTAATTTTTTTAGCTTCACACTGTATTCAGCGTGTACTTAAAAGTGGAGAAGGAACCACTAGTTTCAAGACTTTCCGTTCTCCGTTTTCCTATTAATTATCGAGACATTGCGTATTGAGTAGTCGAACTCAACACCGCTCTATGTCTTCTTTGTCACCAAAGTGGACACATGAAAATAACACCCGATTGGGAATTGAATCCACAGCCGTCGCATTTATAACCTGACGCTATGCCACTACACCCAAAACATACTTAATACATTATTAATACCTATATAAAAACTACGTTACATTAAACTTGTTGTTATATTATAGCCAAATTATATTTGAATACATTTTAGCCAATGTATAAGCTATATAGCAGTAAAATTTCATTTAAATCCGTTCAGTAGTTTTTGAGTTATAGTGGAACAGACTTCCACTCTCACAAACTTTCACATTTATAATATTAATGTAATAGGATAATATTTTCTCAATACTTACAGAGCCACGACGTGCAGGCCGTTGCAGGGGTGACCTCGAGTTCCTTAGTATTTGCCCGTAATTCACGGGAGATATCTCGCGACGTATCATTCTGACACTCCTAGTCTCTCTCCAAACACCTGATGATAGGCTAGGGCTCGCGCAAGGCGGTTCGCTATCAGTCTAGAATTTCACTTAGATATATTACCAAGTAATCATATAAATATTACCAAGTAATAGGAATTATTAGTTGGGTAAGAGTGGTTGCTGACAATCAATCTGGAATTCGATTTGGAAAAAATATTATTAATTATTATTTATTAATATTAACTGGTAATACGGAAAGTGAAGAAAATATTATAGTCTATCTAAAATTGGAAGATTGGATTTTAGTGCATAGACGCATTTATAGCTAAGTGAAAATAAATTTAATGAGATTGAATGCAAGACTTCATTTCATACTTATAAATAATTTTCTGTTAGTAAAAGGTTAAAAAAATATTCTATTTTATATTTATATAATAAAATTAAAATTATCGAAAAAAAAGAATTAAATAAACCGACTTCAAAGCCCTCGTCCTTATAATAAGTCACTTAATAGGTGTCAAAATACAATATACACGACCCTTTCAGAAGTGCGTGTATAACTGGACACCCATATCTCAAAAATCACTGAACTGATTTTAATTGAATTAATCTTAGCTCAAATATACCTCTATCTAGTCTGTTTAAAATAAGAAACGGAGATTCTAATATAAGACTTTTAATTTAGGAGAAATTTATGGACAAACATACTAATGATAATCTCTTTTTTTTGAAATCGGTTTATAAATAAAGTGCTAAAGATAGTGAAATTATAAAATTACGTTAAAAACCTACGGATAAATCTCCGCCGCTAATCTTATTACGTTCAAAGTAGATTACTTGCAATTTTGTATAGAAAATATTTTACATTTCCTCCGTATCACGCATAGGTGCATCTATAATAAGATTATAACAAGCTTTCCCGCATAGCAGATTATGTAGAGCGAGAACCTAGAGTTGAGACACTCCGTTTCCCACTCTCATTGATATTTAGAAGACGTTGCGTGGCTGTTGTTGTTATTGTGTGTCTGTCTTGGTACCAGAGTGAAAAAAGAAAATTTTTAATATTTAATTCCCCTGAGTGGGAATCGAACCCACAATCGTCCGCGTTTACAGTCACGCACTATGCCGCTGCGCCACTATACAGAATTTAATAAAAATATATACATAATACTGAATTATATACGTTTTTAATTGAAAATTTTTCAACTGCTTTCGAGAGGTTTACCTGTTTATTAAATTTAATTGAATATGAAAACGATGGCTTATTTCATTACTAGTTATTCGAAGTTGTATTATTATGTTTTTTGTATTTTAATTTTATGTGAATTCAATTAAAATACGTTATAATAACAATTTTATCATATCAGCTTCACGCTGTATCCCGCACACAGCAGGGTAGGCAGAGGGAACCTAGTGTTAAGACACTCCGTTCCCCACTTTCTGCCGAATTCTGGAGGCATTGCGTATTGAGTGGCAGAACTCAACGGCGCGCTTAACCTCGACACCAGAGCAAAGAAATGGAAATATAAATTTAAGTAAATATTTAATCTCCTCGAGTGGGGGTCGAACCCACAACCAGTCGGTTTTACAGTCACACCTCGTGCCGCTGCGCCACGACTCCTGATCTCTGGCCTATAATGACAATATTTTGTATTTTATAGATTTTAACCGGCAACCGTAGAATACAAAGAATACTGTCTCTGAATTCTTATATGGATTTCAGCAAGGATCGAATTCGAAAGACGCCATTTTCGCCTTCAAGAGTTTGATGGTAGCACCCGGATAAAAAGGAAATTCCTGACCTTTTTATATCTGCAAAAGGCATTTGAAAATATGCCTCGTCAGTGAATTTGGCGAAGTCTAGGCCAAATGGCAAATACAAGAGGAAGAGCCTTGCTTTGTCTATCTCTTGAGATGGACGCTCCGGACGACCAAGGAAGCGATGGCTAGATGTTGCAGAACATGACAGCTAATGGACTAACCACCGAGGATGTTGAAGACCGTGTAAAGTGACCATGACAATAAAAACTCCTATCTGCCGCCATATGCAATGTAAAAAAAGAATAAGAATTGAATATAATACATATGAATAATCTATTAAATATAAGCATGGCGTCGAGTTTCATCACTTAGCTCATGTCCTACCATATGCTGTTTTTTTTTTCTACAAATATATAGAAAAATAAAAAAATAGCCTAACGTAAAATTAGTCGAGACACTACGTTCTCCGCTTTCCACCCATATTCCGCTTTTTTCCGGAATGAGCATGAAAAAAATATTCCTTTTATGGAATTAAATTCTATATAAATTTTATTATAGATAGAAAACATTTGCCTATCTAAAATCGTCGCCATCCGTTATTATTTCCTTTAACACTTAGAGTATAGGATAATAAAAAATAAATTGAATAAACTACACTGTTCAACGCGACAAGGTGTCTGTCTACAATCTACATTATAAAATAGGATAGCTTTTAACGATTCTAAATAGAAAATATTCTTCAATGTTATATTAGTTTTCTTTGATCTAGAAAAATAGAAAAATGTATTTAGAAAATTATAAATACTAATAATATGATTAATTTGTTTACAGTCCTTATATTATTTTAGTTACTGCACTGCATTGATTCAATGGAATAACAATTAGAAAATATTATTTATATAGGTATGTGTCAGGATTTTGAAAAGCTGGCCAAAGTAAGCTCTTTTGTATCAAAGTCCCGTAAACAGTTATCTTATTCAGTTTTTTTTTATTATTTGTTGTTACAGCGCCAATAGAAATAGATCGTCACGTACCAGCCTGGTGATGCTGTCAAGACCAATCCAGGTCATCAGTCCATAAAGTCCATTAGAAAAAAACATAGTCATGAAATAAAGCCTGGTCACTTATGGACAGACAGACGGACAGAGGAGTATAGTAATAGAGTCCCGTTTTACCCTTTAGATACGGAACATTTTTTTTGTTCATCTACATGGTCATGTATTCGATTTGTATTCAATAGCAATTGTAACTTTTGACTTAATAGTCTTATTATTTATTACTTTAACCAGTCTTATTATTAGTGGCCAAATTCGTGCTCGCACTAATAACAAGGCAAAGCACGGTGTTGAGTTCCGCGAGACAACACGCGATGCCTCAATTATTTTCTGAAAGTGATGATCGAAATGTCTTAGCACTATGCTCCCAGGTCCCCTCCGCTTACCTTATCAGGTGCGGGATACAGCGTGAAGCTAACAAAAATTAACTATAATATAATATTAATAATTAATTCCCAACAAGTAGACTTATTGAGTTGAGCTTGAAATATAATACTCTAGAGCACCCAATTAAGCGCATCTACAGTTTGCGGTAACAACGTTCAAAGGTTTACCTGCTATCGTTGTATGCCTTTATACATTTCCCATTTATTTTCATACATACGCGTACGTATGATATTTATAGAGAAACATTATTATGTTTCTTATTATGTGTATAGATCTATACATAGTATCATCCTTTCTAACTTCTCACTGTATTATGTTATGTTGTTTAGTGGTATATCATTTTGTTGAGTAAATTAACAAATAATTGTGTTCTTTAATTTCTGAGATAATATAGATTAGATAGATTTGAGACGGATTTGGGATGGCGAAGCTTTTTCTAATCACATAAGCTATTCATTTTGCTGGACTGGTCTTCAAAAGGTACCCCTAGTAGGATCACTTTATCGCCCGTCTATGCGGAACCCTTAAAAATAACTATAGTATTTTTTTTATAGAAAAGACAAGGCAAACGAGCGTTCGGGTCATCTGATGGAAAGTGATTACCGCCGCCCACGGCCCCGTGCAACACCAGAGGAGCTACAGGTGCGTTGCCTGCCTTTAAGGTGGGTTGGGTGCCGGAGCCCGGCATTACCTGATGCGAAACGCAGTGGCATAAAGCCACTACTTAACGCCGGTTTTAAATACCGGGGGTGGTAATGATCCGGTCGAGTCTGCCCATGAGTGTTGCCATTGCTGGCGACGTGACTCTATCACACGTACTTTAGTTGCCTCTTACGACACCACCAGTACCAGGATTATTATATTCTAGACCGGAATCACACGGCAAAACAATAATAATTAAAGTCTTCGTGGCTCAGTGGGGCATTTTCTTTTGTGATCGACTCAAGAGGATGAGTTATTAGCATCCCCTAGCTTTGGCACAAAGCCAAAACGCAGCGTTATGTTATGCCACACAAAACGTAATGTTTTGAAAATCAGTGTTGCGTGGTGATGGAGTGTCTTAACACTAGGTCCCGTAAGTCTCCGCCAGTGTTATAACAGAAACCCTTGGATCCCATAGCCCCGGCCTGTGGCGGTCGAGGAGGAGCACCACGAGGTTTTAGTAGATAGTGTGGACGGCCTGCATCTGCCGTCCACGAGTACCACATAAGACCCCGTGTTTCCACTCGGGCGGGGTATTTGTAAAAGGATTTTATCCCCTATGCGTACCCTGCTATATGGGAAAGACGATATAAAACTAAAAGAAAAATATGATTCCTATTCAACTACTCAATTACTTACCTGATCAGAAAAGCTGTAACACTAAGGCTAAGAGAATCAAAAAGAAGTCATTATATTCAAATAAAATATATATTTAAGTATTAAAAATTTAACGTCTAAGATTTATCCGTAGTTTTAACTATATAATAAAAATCTAAATAAAAGTATAGAAAAACAATAAAAATTTTATATAAAAGTTTTGTGTCGTTTGATTGATTGTCAGTTTGGTATAAAACGCATGTAGCACTATTTATTGACTTTTGTATCATTATTTTTTTTAACAGATTATGCTAAAAATATTTTAAATATTATTTAATTCTATTATTTAAATGTTAAATCGAATTAATGGAGTAATACTTGCGAGTTACCAAATAAAAATAAATAGGAAAAAAATATTGGCGTCATTTTAATTCAAAGACATATTATTTGAAAAATTGATAATAATTATAAAAATAAACAAATAAAATATTGTCTGCTAACCAGAAACATTAGTCATTGAGGAAAAATCTCTATATTTTAAGACAAAAACATAAAATTAGTGATGTGATTGAATGAACTAAATTTCACTAACCTTAGTATAGCTTATCTGTGTTCGGGTGCTAAAAATATTTTTAGTACTAAATTATTAACAAAATGAATGTGTTCTCTGTATGAAGAATATGAATTTGTTAAAAAATATATAATTATAATAATATAATATACTTATAAAGCTTATATTAAAACTGATAATTAATAAGAAACCTTTTTAAAAAAATTAAAAAAGAAAATACAATGTACGCAGATTATATAGTAATAATATTATAAATTATAAAAAGCTATATAAATTGAATTACCTTTATTACATATACCTACATATATGTCTATATGATGAAAATCAGTCATCTTTAATCATCATTATATTAGAAAAATTTATTTCGGAGTACAAAAATATTAATGGTCGTGAGTTCGATTTCCACTTGGGCTAATAAAATAATCAATATTTTAAATTCCTTTCTCTGGTAATCAGGCAAATTGTGGCGTTGAAGTTCGCCACTCAACACGTATTCCCTCAAGAATTGGGCAGAAAATGGGGAATGTCTTAATGAGAAACAGCTTAAAACTAAGTTTCCAGGTTTCCTATTCCCTATCCTGCTACTAGCGGGGTACGTCGTGAAGCAAAAAAATAAATAAACTTAACTCAACTTAACTAAACTTCACGCTTTATTTCGCTTCCCTAGCAAGGTAGTCAGAATCAGAGAATAAATAAACACAAATAGATATATAAAAATATCGACAAAATGTAAGTTTTACTAGGAAACACTCCAATTATAATATTTATAAAATTCTCTTTTCCAAGTAAAAATGTAATACACTGTACAATTTTACCGTTAATATGTGTTATATTAATGAAATTTCGTCCAATATCAAATTTCCTGTGAGGCTCTTGAAATAATAAATAAATAATTTGAATATTATTTATGAACTATCGAATATTATTTTCAATATGAGTGTTAATATTTTTTTTATTTCAATGTAATTTTCACTTGATATATGCTCCATTTTTTATGTATATTTTTGACTTTTACGGCCTAATATTATTTTAAAAAAAGCGAAATCCCTTTGTACCACGTTTCCGTTTCATTTTCGATGTATCCTCTCTTATTGCTCTCCTGCGTACCCCGACGTACCTGCCAAATTTCAACATTCTGCGTCCCATATTTCGGCCTGTATGCGTTGTCCGTTAGTCACTCAGTAGCGTATTGTTTTTTTTTAGCTTCAAGCTGTATCGCTCACATAGCGTTGTAACCAGAGGTAACCTGGGAACCTAATATTAAGACCCATTAAGTCATTGTCGAGTCCCAGTTTCCCGTGTTGAGTGGCTGAACTCAACGAAAGACGATGAGGAAATGAAAACATTTAATATTTCACTTCCCTGAGTGGGGCTCGAACTCATTACTGTCGCCATTCCAATCAGTATTTTACAAACGTTTTAACATCAACGGTACTTTTTGTTCTAATTTCGTACAGTAGTTCTTTCTTTTAGACTATTTTTTTTAAAAGAAAAGCAAAATGTTTTTTTTTTTACATATATTATAATTTTTTTTGAAATAATAATATCTATAAACATCGCGTTTAGGGACAAAGAAGTTTTGGCACACCGCCAATGAGTGCCCACGGAACTCCACGATTGCGTAGTCATGAAAATAAACGTCTATGAATAAATTCTTACGGTTTACACATCTCTCAGTTCCAGTATAGAACAGTGTGTGCCATTTGTATAGAGAAATAATAAAAAAAAAATTACAAAACTGGCTCATCAATTCTGGATATCCTACCATCCACCAGCTGGTGAGTGTTTATTATAACATATTATTCCAAACCAATACAAATAATAATATACCATAATATTATTTTAGGGAACGTCGGACTCGTCGATTTTAATATTAATTAATTTTCAATACACGAACTCCAGTAGTAAAATCACGTTCATAATAATTATTGTATTATTACATGCAAATACACACAATGGTGCTTCATTACCGCTGGCTGTACTAGCCAGGAACACACGTGCGTCGTATATTAAACTATTTCATCTTCAACATTGTAAACTAAACCGAAATTTGGGAATTATCCCGGCCGGGTTTATTGTTTTGACGATTTGTATCAATTGGTACATTTTCAAGCGAATTTCATATTGATTTGCTAATATTAAAGTAATATCTTTGTTATTTTGATCTATAAACTAAATGTTCATTTGTATGTCTGTAGATTTAAAAAAAAATTAAAATTAAATTAAATCAGCTTCACGCTATATCCCGCACACAGCAGGGTAGGCAGATGGAACCTAGTGTTAAGACACTCCGTTTCCCACTTTCTGCCGATTTCTGGAGGCATTGCGTGTTGAGTGGCAGAACTCAACGCCGCGCTTAACCTCGACACCAGAGCGAAGAAATGGAAATATAAATTT
>DWQW01004062.1:0-20807 GCA_018249695.1 Heliconius erato demophoon | reverse complement strand
TATATATATATATATATATATATATATATATATATATATATATATATATATATATATATATATATATATATATATATATATATATATATATATATATATATATATATATATATATATATATACAAAGAGATACAGACAGACCCACAAATCAACAATTGTCAGTCTTACCGTCAAACGACGCAGATATCAATTGCTTCCGGTGATTTTCGAATTGGCGCTGTAATAGTGTGAATGATGCAGGACCTGATATCGCTATAGCTTTAAATTTGCACTATTGTAGCTCAATGCTTAAGGTGTATACTATGAGTAATATGGGGAAGGTCACTATATCGAATCTTGCAAGAAACAAGCTTTTGGTCTAAATTCCAGAATTATTAAATATGTTAATAAAACATTTTTTTATTAGCTTCACGCTGTATCCCGTATGTAGCAGGGTCAAGCAAAGGGTGGCTAGTGTTAAGACAGTCTCTACTTTCCGCCAAATTTTGACATTGTGTATTGAGAGGGGTGGAACTCACTAGAGAAAAATGAAAATGTTAAATATATAATTTCCTCGAGTGGGAATCGAACCTCCAACCTGTCGCGTTTACAATGACACGCTCGTGCCCCTGCGCCACGACAGACCTCACTTAATATTTAAGTATGAATTTATGTTAGCAAAAAATCAAATATGTTTTAGTAATAAAATGTTAGTATTTTTGTTTGTTTGTCACTGTTTATACTTACAATTACTATACTTATAGGACGAGGCCAGTCGTGGCGCAGAGCACAAAGTGTGACTAAACGCGGCTGGTTGTGGGTTCGATCGCCACTCGAAAAAAATAATATTTGTTTAAATTTATATTTCCATTTCTTCTTCATTTAACACGCAATGCCTCCAGAATTCTGCGAAAAGTGGGGACCCGAATGGGTCCCCTCTGCTTACCTTGCTGTGTGCAGGATACAGCGTGAAGCTAATCAGATTTCTTTTATTATACATATATCGGTTATATTTATAATATTTTCATACGGAATGCAGTATCAAAGATATTTATTTTTTATACAGCTATGTATACAGATGATGGGCCTCCATCAGAGCGTCGACCATATAGGTCTAGAATTGCAATCGTAGTAAACGTCTTATTTAATATTCATATGAATCCCATACATACATTTATGGCTAGGAATTTTAATTATTAATTCTTTAAACGTAAATCTCATTAACTATACGCGTACAACCAATTGGGTAAGTATATCACTATGACATTTTGAAAATCACATTTTTTTTATTATTTTTTTTAAATATTTCATTTCCTCGATTAGGAATCGAATCTGCACACGCTTGTGCTTCTGCGCCACGACTGGCCTCGACGTTGTTGCAATTTAAAAAATATTTTTTTAAACTTTTTTAGTGTTATTCCACACTTAGGAAAGAAAATACTTATTTAGAAAACGTATAAAAATTTTAACGTAGCGGGACTCGAACCCGCGCCCCCTGGAAACCTTACGTTCTCATCAAGCTACGTCAAAAGTATTTTAAAAAAATATTCTTAAATTAAAGTTTTTTTTTTATTTCAACTGTATAAGGTTTAAGGTTTAAAATATATAATATAATAATAAACCTAATGTAGTTTCTTGAATTGTAATATATCCGTTCACAACCTTGAAAGTTCCCAAGTGGTAATACTTCTTACAAAATGAGGGACTCGGGTAAAAATAGACGTCATCTTCCTGTTCGCAATTTTGTAAATAAATATAGAAGTGGGGATTTACAAAGCGATATACAGTAAATATACATATTCGTATCGTGATAAGGACTGAAGTCTCGTAAAATATCGACACCCACACTACGCTGTAAACCAGGGGTTCCCAACCTTTTCTTGATCAAGGACCACTTTTATATAATTCTTGGTAGTATGCATGTAGTTATAATAAAAAATTACTGTGATAATCAAACAGAAACTTCGCCTGACCATCCCCAGTCATAAAATTAAAATCGTTCGCGGACCATATTTAGGCTTCTGCGGACCACTGGTTGGGAACCAGTGCTGTAAACAGAGTAAACTCTCGACACTAACAGGAAAACGGCAAAACGTTTTGTTTACAAACATATCTTGAAAGTGTAGTGATAAAATAAAGATAAAAAAAAATAATTTAGACAAACAATCTAATAAATATATAAATTTATTTAATAATAAATTGCGTCACAAACTAGTTTAAATAACAATAACGTCTAAAAAATAATATATGTATAGAGAGGATATTACGTAGTGAGAGAAATGAAAGATGTAAACACGACGGTTGTGGGGTTCGATTCCCACTCGGCTGAATAATTATTCTCATTTTCTCGCTTTGGCTTTGGCGGCGTAGAGTTCCGCCACTTATCATCCAATGCTTCGAAAATTAGGTGGAATATCGGAAACGTAATGTCTCAACAGTACAGCGTGAATCTACACAAGAAAAGAGAAATAATGCTTTAAAATGCAGTAAAGCTGTTTTGTTTTTATAATTCAGACTTTTGTGACGATTGTTATATAAAAAAAAATATTCTTTATTGAATTTTGCAAAAGCTACTGTATATTATACTTGCAATATACATACGTGTATCGACGTAACAAATAAGAATAATAGATAATAAGGTTACTTAGGGTGACCTAATTAATTTTTTTAAGCTTCAAGCTGTCTCCCGCAAACAGCAAGGTGTGCAGAGGGAACCTGAGAACCTAGTGTTAAGAGACTCCACTGCCATTAAGCACTTTCGTTCCCTACATCCCACCAAATTCTTAAGGCATTACGTGTTGCGTGGCGGAACTCAACGCCGCAATTTGCCTGGGTACCAGAGCGAAGACATGAAATTATTATATATTTCATTTCCTCAAGTGGAAATCGAACTCGCAACTGTCACGTTTAAAATTGCACTCTCAATATAGCCTTCACAGTTTTTCAAGCGAATCTTCTAATTAATGAAAAGACAAAAGTTATTGAAGAATGAAATTCCGCCATAAAAAGTAGCACTTTTTATGCCAGAATAGGAAATTTTCTATCACAACTGGAAGTCACTACAGTCACCTGTTGCCTTATTGATGGTATTATTTTCGATTAATATGTTAAGCTTCTGGTTCAAGATTCGAATCCCTAAACAAAATTAAAGAGTTCAAGTTAAAAAAAAAAACAATTAAATTAGCTTCACGCTGTATCCCGCACACAGCAGGGTAGGCAGAGGGAACCTAGTGTTAAGACCCTCCGTTCCCCACTTTCTGCCGAATTCTGGAGGCATTGCGTGTTGAGTGGCAGAACTAAACGCCGCGCTTAACCTCGACACCAGAGCGAAGAAATGGAAACATAAATTTAAGTAAATATTTCATCTCCTCGAGTGGGGATCGAACCCACAACCAGTCGGTTTTGCAGTCACACCTCGTGCCGCTGCGCCACGACCGGCCTCAAGAGTTCAAGTTCAACAAAGTTAATTGCTTTAAGTTTTAATTGTAGGACATATGACATTATACGTACTCAAGGTAACTCTAGCCGTAGATTGAGTGGGTTATATCAAAACGATTAACGTGAAATATTATAAATTTTGTCGATAAATGGAATATTTTACACAAAAAAAATCCAATTCGAAGCAAAAGTTCTGGAGAAAAGGGCGTTGAACCAAACATTTTTTTCAGTTTTTTAATATTAATTATAGAATACGATACAAGATGGTCGTGCTTTCAATACCAATTCCGTCTACAAACTTTCCATTTGAATTGATTTTAGCATAGAGTTCCGCCCAATACGCATATTTTTTTCAAAATCAGATGGAACTAAGAGAACGGAGTGTTTCACCAAAGATACTCTCAATACTTCCCAAAATAAAAAAAAAAATAAGACCGAGATAATAAACTGACATTATCATAGCTATTGTAGACTAGATCGATGATAAGCGGACGTATAAATATTGACAAGTCTAAGTGGATTTCGAAGCTCAAATATTTCACTTTTCAGTAAGTAGGTATATAGATAAAGTACAATGACCTTCTCTTATTTCAATACTAAATAATCTTGATTCAGCTTCCCGCTGTATCCCGTATACAGCAGGGTAAGCAGAGGAACCTAGTGTTAAGACACTCCGTTTCCCACTTTCCGCCGAATTTATCAAGGCATTATGTGCTGAGGATCAGAACGCCGGAATGTTCTCTTAGTGGCAGAGCGAAGAAATGAAAATATTAATAAATAATAATTCATCTGCCGCACACGTGAAATTCACTTAAAAGTTGGTCAATATTATAATTATGTTTAAATATTGCTTTAATTGATCGGAAATAATATTTTTCATGAATGTATTCTATTTTAATGGGTAAAGAATAAAGATTTATTTAATTACCATATCCATACAAAAAAAATAATATAATTTTAAATCTGCTTCAATATTTATGTATCTTGAGGATAAGACTTTACTTGTTTTTGAAGTAGTCATCCATCAGTAAAAATTTTCCAATTTTCCAATATATTTGGTATACTACTAGTATAATAGGAATCGTCTGAAAATGGTTATTAATATTTTAATAATTTCATTTTGTACAGTTGTCGCAAGTAGACGCAGCCAAATTTAGTACCTACCTAGTATATATATAAGGTCCTGGTATTTACTATTAAAATAATAAATTAAAATAACAAATTTAGTACCTACCTAGTATATATATAAGGTCCTGGTATTTACTATTAAAATAATAAAAAATACGGGTAAAGCGCGTTAAAGTATAAACATGTTTACTATAAGTATAAAAATCATTTAATGAAATATGCCCTTAACTTTAAAACGACGTATCTTCGCAATCCTAATGAATATTAACTATTTTAATGTATTTTTGTAAAGACGTTTATCTGAAGGTATAGAATCCATAATGGTTTAGTTCTAATATCAACTAAATAAATATCAAACATGATTTAAAAATAATGCAAAATAATACTAAATCATTCCTTCAAACAATGACTGTATTGTTGATCTATGTAAGTAATAAAATAAAAAGTGTCAAGCTTTTTACTAGCAACCAATAGATGTATAAATAAGTCTTGTAGGTCATTAAGTTTACTATTTTTTAATTAGAGAAACTTTCTTTTCTGAATTTTGGCCATCAATCGTGTAAATTTCACCTGTGTGTGCCGGGTAGGGATCTGGCCCATAACCTGTCGCGGTCACACACTTGTCTACGACGGCTGGCCTCATATAATAAAAAAATATATTCTATAACATAAATATACATAAAAAGAGCAAATCTCACCTCCTTATCTTCCACGAGAGTAGCGACACGGCCGGGCTGAAACAAAAGCAATACTTTATCACACATATAAACCGGTCATAACCTGAAATCGTCAGTTTTATTTACTATATTGATTATTATTATCCACATTTCTAGAACTAATCTACACATATAAAGTGAAAATTTTGTTGTAATTTTGTCTTTGTTTTGTTAATTGAGTTTTTTTTTAATTAAAACTTTTTTTTATGTGTAAAAAAGTTATTTCCAAAACATATATTTTTTTTACTTTAAATTTGTTGATTTGTACCCAAAAATAACGTTCAATAGTCCTCTAACTAAGCTGTAGGTACTAAATAATCGAATTTCTACACATTATTATACGCACGCAGTTTAACTACACAATATAGTTACGTAGTTATACCACGTGTTTAAACATTTACATTCTAAAATTATATATTCGGATTTAAATAGCTCATAAAAAACGCAAATAGAAGAACTAACTAACACGCGACGATAACGTGCTTCACCAAAATAAACAAAGCCAAATCTCGCGCGCGTGACATAATATGATAATATCAATATCTATAGTAGATACTAGGTAGTTTATTATTAAGATAGCTATAGGCTATTTTGAGGCCAGTCGTGGCGCAGCGGCACGAAGTGTGACTGTAAATCGATTGGTGTGGGTTCGATCCCCACTCGAGGAGATGTTATATTTACTTAAATTTATATTTCCATTTCTTCGCTCTGGTGTCGAGGGAAAAGCGCGGCGTTCAGTTCTGCCACTCAATACGCAATGCCTCCAGAATTCGGCAGAAAGTGGGGAACGGAGTGTCTTATAACACTAGGTTCCCTCTGCCTACGCTGCTGTGTGCGGGATACAGCGTGAAGTTGATAAAAAATAATAATAATAACGTATTTGTCAACAAAATAAGTTGATAAATTGTTTTTACTGTATTGCTTTTATCACAATAATTAAATAGTTCATCGAAAACGTATAGCTAATCTTGTAAACAATGATTTACATAAAATATTCAGGAAAATCGTTAGCATCTGATATAAATATTTTTGTTTTCGTCAATATTGTTATGGTCGCATGTGTGTTACGTTTAATTTGAAGCGATAAGTGTGGGTTGAATCTGATTTCAATTAAATTTATATTTCAAAGGCAAATTTAATATAATAAAATATTATTTTAAAAACAAGTTCTGTAGAAGTGGGGAATGGTGTGTCTTAACACTAGGTTCCCTCTGCCTACCCTGCTGTATGCGGGATACAGCATGAAGCTATTTTTTTTTTGTTGTGTAAGAATTTGTAATCTGTACACCGCTATACGGTACGCATACGGTGGCCATTTTAGCACGCATAAGAGACTTAAACGATATTTTTAACATTTTTAAAGTGTTAATCCACACTTAGGAAAGAAAAATACTTATTTAGAAACCGTATAAAAATTTGAACGTACAACGTACGTTACGTTTGAACGTATGGCTTAGTGGTCAGAGCGCTTAGTCAGAGTCCAGGATGCGCGGGTTCCAATCCCGCTACGTTCAAATTTTTATACGTTTTCTAAATAAGTATAAAGCTACATTGTTTTATCATATGTAAGGCAGTTAAGTCTTCAGAATAATTATACATTACTTAAAATTATAAAAAAATATTTACCAAAGAACGTGGAATAATCTGTGAAAAGCGGGACCCGTCCCGTTTAATTTTTGGGCTAAAAATCAGGACATTTGGCAACACTGATATTAGAGCAATTTCAAAGTTGAAGTCGTAAACCAAATTTCAGGTCAACTGGACATTGGGAAGTAGGTCGAATTTAACTTGTAAGATTTCATATTATGTAATTATACCAACCACACATTAAACTACAAATCAAATAATAATTTTGTAAGAAAATATTCCAATTTTGTCAATCTATTTAGACAATCCGTTTTGGTTTGGTTATACAACTTTCGTATAAAAACTATCATATTTTAAGTAAAATTCAAAGTTTTGAGCACAGTGACTTATAAATTTATAAATTAAAAAAAAAATCAGCTTCACGCTGTATCCCGCACACAGCAGAGTAGGCAGAGGGAACATAGTTATAAGACATTCCATTCCTCACTTTCCGCCGATTTTTGCATTGCGTATTAAGTGGCAGAACTCAACGCCGGACTTTTGCATTGGTGCCAGAGCAAAGAAATGAAAATATTAAGAAATAATAATTCATTTCCTTGAGTGGGGATCGAACCTACAACCGTCACGTTTCAGTCACATCCTTGTGCCACTGGGCACCCTCGTACACATGACAGCCTCGTGTAACTTCACGCCTCGTAAATTTATTTTCTCGCAGCATAAATATATTTACTTTATATTCTACGAAAAAATGTAAAAAAAATGCGCACGTTTATAACAAAAACATATGCAAAGTAAAAATATTTTTCTTTGATAACAATGTTGTGACTACAATGAATGTTAATCGAAAATAAGTTTATAATAACAATATTTCATATTATCATAATATTTATTAATTTCAAACATTCATTTTGAATGTTTATAGTAAAATGAAGTATGGCTTTTACATTTTCAAAGTGTGGCATTCCCAAGAAAGAACAGAGAATTTATTAAGTTTTTTCACTAAGTTTTTTCACTAACTTAGTAAGTATTTTCGCTCAATCACAAAAGAAAATATAATTATTTAAAAACATTATATGTTCATTTTAAACCTTGACCTTTTCAAGTTATACTTAGGCTGTAAGACAGGCACTGCTCTCTTCCTCTCTATACACAGAGAACTCCTCTTTATACACAGCAGTGAATCTATGGAATTCTAAGTAGTTTGTTTTCATAACAACTGTATATTTAATATCAATATTACTATTCATAAAAGAAAGCAAATTATATCAAATTTTATTTAATTATGCACTGCGAGAGTTTTCATATTATATATGTATAATGCAGATTAAAATTGATGTATAGGTATATTATTTGAAAAATAAATATATTGCATATTCACTTTTTGAAATGGAGAACATGAGAAAAAATTATTCACCCAAGTGGGGATTGAACCTACAACTATCGCCTTTATAATCAGAAACTGTGAACAGTTTAGTGATATAGAAATGGTGAATACAGCACTCAAGAGCTACAGCACCCATATACATATTATAATATAAATAATGTATTTTTTATCATTTAATGCATGTATATATTAATGTCAACAATATTTCTATTTACTTTGAAATACAGTGATATTGACTCTGCTTAATGCTATAAAAGTCTTTTATTTTATTTCATATGAAGTGTTGATCTAAATTATTATCAAGTGTTGCTATCATAATCTGTGTGATAGTAATATTTTTTTTTAGTTACATTGTATCCTGTGTATATAAGGGTAAACATAGGGAATGTAGTGTGAAGGCACTTCCCTTTTTCCCCTTCCCCACAGATTGCCTATTTTTTGTGACATTCCTTATTAAAAAGTGGAACTGAATGCTGTGAGAGAGAGAAAATGAAAGTAATTCATCCTCGGAAGGGTTGATATTTTTTTCTTTTTCTATAACATCATATTTAGCCTACATATATCACAGTGGACAGGCAACCAAGTTTTGAAATCTGAATTAGATGATGGAGCTTAATGACACTTTTTTTCATCAGATACATATTGCCTGTAAAGCCAGACACTGTTCCATTGTACTAAAATATGGACTGTACATATATATACATAACCACTGCTTTGACTTTACTTCTAATATAATAAAAAATATTCTTTTGTAATAAATGTGTAATTAGGTAATAATTAAATAAATATTAAAAAATATATTTTTAATAGAAGTTGTTGCAGCATGTAGTATTTTAATATTTTTACTTAAATTTTAAACATACAACATTCTCTTAAAATATTTATGAAAATAAAAAAAAATATTAAAAAATGATTGCAGCTGTCATATATGTCAATATAAATTATGCCAATAGTTGACCTTGTTTTGAAAATATACGCGCCGCTATTTACAAATAAACTCTTACATATTAAAATACACACTTTACAATATATTTTCAATTTCTTTTTCATTATTTTCAATATATATTTCAAAAATATTAAGTAAAAAAATACATAAATTAAAAACCGTAACATCAAGTCCCGCAATGTGAAAGGCCGCTCATTTGTTGCATCAGACGAAATATTTTCATACGTTTCGTGACGATAGCGAGAAAATTCACAGAAATAAATATTAATTTAATTAATATTTATAGGTATATAAAAACAGTGCAGCGATAAATATACAACAGGTTAAAATTTATATTTCAATGTTTAATTAATAAATATAGTTAATTTTAGTTATTGTTAAAATTACCTTGGATTCGGTTCCTCGATGTATAGTATTTCCTTGCCAGAATCTCCTTGAAAATCCTTTGATATATCCAGTAATTGACTGCTGATATTCAAAGCCTGGATTCCAACAAAGAGATCCATAACCGAAAACCCAGAAAGGCTCTTCCCTTGTTCCCTCATCTGGCTTTTGTTCTACAGCAGAACACAATTTCGTCTTGAAATTATCTTTAACGTCTCCTTTATTTTCCATTTTATTTTAATTTTAATATACAATATAAGTTACGAAAAAATCTACTTCCCCGAATAAAAACCTCGAAGAGATTCTGAATGTGGATAAGTGAAAGCTATGAAAGAATGCCGCGAGGATAGGATATTATCACAGTTTTAAAATACACTTAATATTTATTCTACTTGTGTTTCATTGTGGGTATTTGTAATATACGTGTCTAAACATAAATTATCACTATAAATGCAAATCGTCTTTTATATAACCTTCCATCGCGGTGTACGTTTGTCAACTGATTTATTTTGCCCGCTTATTTCATTCAACTGTCAAATGTCAATGCCGTTTCCGCAAGAGAGAACAAGACGTGATTTCTATACGATTCGTTTCACGGAATCTTGTTAGTTCAATGTTTTTAGTTTATAGTTAAATTTAAATGGAAATATTTCTAAATTAAATGCAATAATTATTAAGGTTTATTAATAAATTAATAAATAAAGAAATTTAAATCGTATTCTTTTATTCTTTTTTTGTAGTTCAATTGACTATAATGACCAAGCTGAACTATATTTTTTTGTATAAGCTGCCATCCTTGTTCCTTTACGCTTTGTCCCAAATGTAAGATTTATAGGATAAAGTTGACTGGACGAGTTGCATGTTAATTATATAGTTCGTTTCCCCCAAAGGATGATCAAACCCACACCTATTGCCTATGCAGTCAAAACTTATACGCCGTTCCACTGCACCACGGTAGTTTCTTATATAACAGTTTGACGCTTTTTCTCGGGCAGAGGGAACCTAGTGTTAAGACACTCCGTTTTCAGGGAAAAAAAACTAATAAGTAATTCTCACGCTTAGTCCTCTGTGCTATGACAACTTCTATGGGATTTAGAACTTTGCAGGCAGTAAGACATTTTTTTTAATATTTATTGTTGTGTTTGAAAGTATATAAATAAGAACACTTTTAATTTAGATAAATATTTAAAAGCATGTCACGAAGTACTCACTTTAGTAATAAGTAAATTCGTATGACCTCCCAAGAGTTAAGAGGTTCTTAGAAATCGACTGTGAAAGTGAAATGAAAATGTAAAACTTACTATTTCAATTAAATTTCAAAATGAATGAAACTAAAGTCTTTTAAAGACATTCTTAAAAGCTTCCGAAACTTGACTAGCTTTGTTTGAAGATATTAAACATTTTAATGAAAAAAAAAGTAAATTTAAAATAAAAATAAATAAAACTTCAGTTAAGTGTTGTCACTTATAATGGTCCATATAATTCATAAAGAATAAATCACAATGCATTAGTTTATTACACTTATTTAAACTATTTTACACAATAACACATAAGGAGTATTTAACGGTGAATATTTTTTTTATTAAATATCATTTTGTTACATTGAAAATACGTACATTGAAACATTCACATTTAAAATTGAAAATACTGTTTTTTTTTAATATTAAATATATTAAGACAGACAACTGTTACAATAATATAATGCCTTATGTATATATAGAATAAAATTTAACAATATCTTTGATCACTCTGTAATAAATAAGTATTACACAAATATCTAATGTGCATAGAAGTTTATTTTTGTGCATATAATTAAATATTCTTTTATAGTAATATATTTGTATTTTCTGTTAATTTGGACTTATTTTATATATATCATGTACAAAATTTAATTTTTAAAAGATTTTTCATACTTACTTTTTAAGTATTACGCAAAGAATAAAGAGCATTCAGCCCCAAATGAAATTTATCCAAATTTTAATTTACTTATATATTTTTATATGAAAAATACAGTGTACCTACATACAACAATTTTTAGTATAAGCTATTTAAATATTTTAGTAAAATACATATTGCCCTTATTCTTAACGGCACCAAAATTATCATTAAATTGTGATTCCACAGGTAACTAACAAAACATAAATTATGTTAATTGAGATTACATTAAAATATCAATTTAAAATTCTTAACGTTATTCTTATATTATCTACAATAATAATAATATTGTGATATTTGGCTCCATATTATTTTCCAATATTTGGAAATACTTTAATTATATATATGAAATGCATTTTACTTTAGCATGTGAAATCGGAGGAATGTGTTTTTTTTTATTTCCTCTCTGTGATAACAATATAAAGCGCGGCGTTGAGTTCCGCCATTTAACATGAAATGTCTCCAAAATTGGGAATCGGAGTGTCTTAAAACTAGGTTTCCGCTGCCTGTCCCGCTACATGCGAGATAGAGCGGGAAGCTGTATAAATATAATATAATTTTTAGCTTTTTTAAATGATAATTCTTTGAATTATAATTCAGGAAATTCCAATTTGAACTAAATAAAAGGCATTTCATATTACTTATAAAATAACAATAAAAATTGTGATGATTAAATCTATTTATTTACAATCAGACTTTTTACAATAAAAAAAATATTACAACTTTAACAAACACGAATACTTAAAAATTATGAATAAGGTATAATATTTATTTAATTTACTGCAAAAATTTAGACGCCGTCGTAGATATTGCGACCCATAGACAATTTTATATAGCTACAATTTTTTTTTAATAATAGGAAATTATTTAAAATATTTATTATATTGCAATAATATATAAGTGGAATGAAGGTCGCAAATATTGTTTATTATCAGGGATATTACGGATGTAACGTCCGTAACGTTACGTTATCTGGATACGGAAGTGAAAATAAATTCGACATTGTTCTTGGTTGCGAATTCATAGAATTTTATGTTTTAAAGACTGAATGTTATCGATACTTGTTATTTATTATTTTTTTAGGAACGAAAGTCCGTACTTATCACTATCTCGTAACAAACGAAATTACAAATCTGTCATAAACAATGACATTTATAATTTTTAATATAGGAATCAGTTACGGTGACGGAAAGTTTTGATTTCGAATATCCTATAATCTCAGTTACGGTTACGGAGTTCCGTAACATCCCTGATTAATAGTGTATATTATTGATAATTATTATTTTTTTAAAATTTGTAATACTATGTTTCCTGAACACAGGGCAGGTACTGATAATGTGTTATAATTTAACATTGAATATTATATTTATATGACTAGTGATATGTTATGATAACTTTACATAGGGATTGGTAAAACATTTTCAAGTGTGAGAAATATTTAAGAGCATTTAATTTTAAACGCGACGGTTGTGGGTTAGATTCTCAACTGGGGGAATAAGATAGTCGCTCTGGTAACAAGACAACGCTCAAAGTTGAGTTCTACTACTCAACACGCAATGTCTCGCGAATATTGGCCATAAAATGAAATGGAGTGTCTTATCATTCTTTCTTAGGTTCCTTCTGATACATTGTGAAACTATAATAAAATAAACATTTAATGAGATTACTTTTATATTATCAAATGTGATGTTAGTTTTAAATTTAATATTAAATATATACAGAATGCACCATAAAGGGTATAATATAATATAATATAATCACGAATTTAATTTTGTATAATATAATTTTCTAACCTAAGAAACTAAATACGCATAACGCAGTCAGGCTTTTTGGTAGGTCCCTTACGGGAAATAGGATTTATAAAATTGCTACGCTTATAATAAACCAACTTTACTGGCAAAAGTATTTTAGCTTTAACAATACGCTGTATTAAAGTATTTTTTTTTTGCACCTTACACAAAAAATATGGAGGTAGGTAAAATCGCTAATAAATAATATTGATCAGATTATGCTTAACATTGAATTTGTAATGTACTTAATAGATTAAAACTTAAAAGATATTAATATCCACAGATAACATATTTTTAAGATCCATAGATAATTTATGCCGTTAGGCTGTTTGATGTCAAGCTTAAGTCTGTTTCAGTTGAAAGGGACTTAAGCGGAATGCTTGGATCATACATTCGATTCTGGTCCTTCTGTATTGTGTTTGAATGAAGCGCGGATCCTCGCTAAGTATAGAGCGCAGATGTGGCCGTAGCATTTATTATACCATTCTGGTGTTCTGCCCCTGAAATAGAAATTAGAAAATTGTATTTATTAATATGAAATATATTAATATGAATAATACAACGTTTACAGCAGAATAGATAATTTTTTGATCATTGCAATTTTAGGGCGGCCACTACTCGTCGGTTTTACTATACATTGTCAAGTACAAAGCACACAAACACAATCTCGTGTGTACGTTCTTTTTACGAGAGCTTTATCGTTTTGTAGCAGATGTGTTAGTAGTCTGTTTATGGAGTGCAGGTACGAATTCGATATATACATAATATTTAGATATATTATGTATTAAGTAGTGTAAAAGTAGAGATTTCATATAGAGCATGGGGTATATATTAATAATAATTAATCAGTATCATTCGTAAGAAACGCACAAATAGACACCCGGCCGGATGGGCTAAGTACCGTGAAGCTAGTACTAGTAAGTATCTACGACACCAACTACCACCAGGTAAACCCTATAACACTCACATGGTGTCGACCCTGGCCAGATGCACGAGGCGGCTGCGGCCCTTGCCGGCGGGCTGCGCGAGGTAACGCGAAGCGAGCACGACGCCGCGGGCGCCCTCGCCCCCCGCGACTCCCCCCGTGCCGCCCCCCGCGCTGCCCACCGCGCCGCCGTGAGCCACCGACGTCTCCGCCACCGCGCACCAGCCGCCGCCCGGCGACCCGCCTTGCTGCCACGATCTGGGAATTAAATTATTTTGTATGTTTTATTTTATATTTTATATAAGACTAGCGGCCTATTCGCGGCTTCGCCCACATACCACCTATAATACTTTTATTATGCTGCATTTACCAACAGATTAATACATTCAATCATGAACACTACGTGACTGTATGATAGGACGTCATCGGCGGCAAGGGCGTCCCCTACGGGACCTGAGCCTAGGCTTGCAGCCGTAACAGTGTCGAATTATTTTAATTTTACATTTTCTTAAAAAGTATACGTACAAACTACATGCTATAAAAGCCAAAGATTATCTACATTAAATTTCCTTGGTGATAATATAATTTTCGCTCGTAAGTTTCAATATATATGTGAAATAAAAATCGATGAAATATCACCTTACAATTTTCAAATATTTTTTCGCGTAAAACGGAACAAACATCCATCGATCAGCACAAACTCTATTTATAATATTGCTAAGATAAAATGGGATATAGATATTTAAAAAAGAAATAACAATACACACCGTAAAACACAATAGTCCCTCGTTGCCAAATTAAAGCTGGATGCGGTAATGTATTGAAACACTTCAGCGTTAGGGCCGAGTTTCTCCGCAACGCGCCACTTTACTAACGAATCGTCCCAAATATGTCGTTCTCGGAGTATCCTGGAATAGTCACGGATATTATTTAAATATGTAAATTGTTGTAGGTTCAAATTCTACTTGGAAAATAATAATATTTATAAATAAAATCAGTTTCACACTCTATCCCGCACACTGCAGGGTAGGCAGAGAGAACTTAGTGTAAAGACACACCGTTCCCCACTTTCTGCCAAACTCTGGAGGCATTGCGTGTTAAGTGGCAGAACTCAACGCCGCGCTTTGCCTCGACACTAGAGCGAAGTAATGGAAATATAAATTTAAGTAAATATTTCATCCCCTCGAGTAGGGATCGAACCCACAACCAGTCGGTTCTACAGTCACTGCGCCACGACTGGCCTCGATTATATTTATACTGTTTTAATTTCCCTGCATGGTAAGACAAAGTCTGACATTGAGTTGTGCTACTCAATACACGATGGAGAACGGAAATGTCTTAATGGGAAACGGAGTGTCTTACCACTAGCTTCACAGGTTTATTCTGCCTACCTCACTATATGAGGGGTAAAGCGTACAGCAACGTAAACGTAAAACAACAAATAAAAATCAAACCTTTGCATAACCTCCTGTGGCGGTGCTTCTATATCAGTAGTGGCTCGCCACAGCCGCAGCGGGTGACCGTCGCCCACCTTCTTACAGCACAGCTCTACATGAGGGGCGGCGCCCGATACCGACATCCAACCTCGCGTTCTAAAATTTAGAAATTTATACTTTATTGCTTGTAATGTAAGATTGGTTTTAAGTTGTTGTTAAATTTGTTGGTTACCTCGTGTTCTAGCAATTATAAAATTAGACTTTATATAGAATAGATATAAGGTTGATTTTAGAGTTCTTTTTGATATTGTTGTAGGGTAGATAGAAAAAAAAATTAAAATTAATAAAATTCATCATAATGCATTATATATATTATGTAATTTTGTGTGTTCAAGGAATATTGGCAATTTTTCTTATTCTTTTCCCGGTACATCTTTTATTTTTTTTTAATTAAGCATTATAGTAAATCATTAACAAATGATTTATAATTATAGTTCTTTAAAAGAAACTATTATTTTTTCTAGAAATATGCAGTCAATTGAGTCAAAAAATTGAGTAGTGTATTTGTACCGAGATATTATTTAATATCGATTTTGCGTATAGGGGATCGTTTGTAAATCTATTATTAATTGTGTCTTTGTATCTTTTTTATAGTGGTGTAAGTAGTTTTTTAAGTATTATTTAATTTAATTTAATTAATTTATTTTATTTAAAATTTTAATATAAGCTACACAGCAAACAACATACATACAAAATTATTCTAAACATTCTTTATTAATAATTTATATTATTATTTATTTCTAATTAATTTATTTATTTTAATGTTTTTAAAATATTTCCATTCTAATGATATATTATTTCAAACAGCTAATTGACCATCTAAATTGCACCAATACGTCTACAATGGCGGTGAAGTGAAACCAGTTATGATCTGTCCTTTATTGTCATTTATTTATTAATACTATATTTATAATAATTAAAATAATAATCAAATATAATAATAAAAATGTAATATTATTATAATAATTTTTAAAAATATAATAATTAAAAATTTATTGATATATTTTAGATAAAAATCGACATTGCCAATATAAAATGAATGTTATAATAAATAACATTAAGCATTAAGCTAAGTTAAGAAGTACCTGATTTTAGATAAGGTAGTAACCAAGTAGGCTAGTTTTATTAAGTTAGGTACTAATCAGTGATTTATCGTTAAATATAATTTCTTTCGTCAGCTTCACGCTGTATCCCGCATATAGTAGTGTAGACAGTGGGAACCTAATGTTTAGACACTCCATCCTCCACTTTTCGCCGAAATTTTGAGGTTTTGGGTGGCGGAAATCAACGCCGCGTCTTATATAAAAATATTGTTTTACTCATAATATATGTTTTAATCAGACTGATTTGCATTCGCTTGCCAAAAAATAATTTGCAATATCGATTTTTATATCACAATATAAAAAAACAAAATAATTCAAAGATTTAAGATACAAGACGTAGAAAAAGAAAAAAAAACAGTAAAGAACAGATTGTGAAGAAGATGAGAAAACGGTGAACCACTAACACCTATCTCACCTCTTTCCTGACCGCCCACAGACTCTAAAAAGGCATGAAAAAGTTAATTTCTATAAGAAATTTTTAAAAAAAGACAGAAATTTGTATATGAAGGTAGATTCACCTATAGTTTATGTATTAAAATCGAATAAAAAAAATAAGTAATAAAAAAAACTTACTTTTCTTTGGCCTCTTTTAGTAAAGCTTTGATGCAGGCTTGTTGGAAACCTTTCCAGTCCTGATTGAAATCTGCTCCTAGCTCTTCAAGTGCAACCTAGAAACAATAACCCAATAGTATAAAAGATAAACTTAGAAAAGTCTCCATATTATTAACCTCCATGTGGATGCAGGTATTTGAAAAATATCTAAAAATAACGAGTTATAATAACTAATATATATTATAGATTATTTTACTTGTTTATGTTGATGCCGTTTTGAACACAAAGGTACAGTACCTAATTGTGATCGCGGTTTTTGTGGAATCGATCACGAATTAGGCGAAGGAATTTCCCCACTCCCTTAAAAAAATATTGTCTCTAATAAATAAATGTGTGTTTGTAAATAGTTGATAAAAAGGGGATTCCTCAGAGTTTCTTGCGCCAATACTTTCTCGGATTTATTAAATGATGATAAATTATGTGACGTTCCAAAAATGAATTAAAAATATTTGACTTTGAACAAATCAACTTCCGCCACTAAACACTCAATATCTCAAAACTCAAAAGCTCTTCAGAAAATGAGAAATTAAGTGTTTAAACACTACGTTGCCTCTGCCTATCCTCCTGCGGGAAAAAGCGTGAAAACGCTTTTTTTTTAAATTACGTAACACTCACCGGCACACTCTCTTCGAAATAATTAAACTTGCATCTGGCTAACATGTCCGCTGGCGCCAAGAATAGAGTGCGATGCTGCTGTATAAGCAGCAGGAGGCACGCGTGAGCCGCACGGGACTCGCTTATCTGACGCTGGTCTGCTACACTTTCTATAATCATCCTGGAAAATATTTTGGAATTTTTTCATGGATTTGGTTCCCACTTGGGGTAGTAAAATATTTAATATTTGCATTTTTTCGCTCTTGTAAGGAAGCAAAGCGTGGGGTTGGTTTCCGCATCTAACATGCAATGCCTCAAGAATTGAGAAGAAGTTTAAATGGGGAACAGAGTGTCTTAACACTAGGTTCCCACGTTCCTTCTACCGATTTTGTTACGTGCAGGATACAGTTAGTCAGGACTAAATATTTTTTAAGTTTTGATTTGAATATTAGATATCACCACCAAATCTTATATACCTATTAGAGTTCCCCTCTTTGGTACTGCCGGTATGTGGCGGTGCGTGATGTAGCCTCAACAACGTGGGCGCGAAACATACTGCGAGGTTAGACGCTGTCATTTGATTGACAGCTGAATGTTCTGCCACCTGAAAGAGATGAAAAAATTAAATCAATTAAAATCTATCTTTTAATATTTTAAAGTGTTTTTCCACACTTAGGAAAGAATAATACTTATTTAGGAAACGTATAAAAAATTGAACGTAGCTGGACTCGAATCCGCGCCTCCTCCTCCTTGTCCTGCTCAGTTTCCAGGAGGTGAAAAAAAATTGATAATTAAAATTAAACACCTGTAATTTTAAATTGTCACATTTTAAAAACTCTTATATATTTAAATTTAATTTACATTTTGAGTGTATCAAAGAATCACTAAACAGTTCAACGCGTCTCTTTATTTTAGAAGTTTTATAATGCACATTGCATTTTGTTAGGTATGTTAATAAAACATTTATTATTTTTAACTAAAATGAGGCCAGACGTGGCACAGGGGCACAAGCGTGCGACTGTAAATGCGACGGTTGGGTTCATTTCCTATTCGGAGGAATGAAACATTAAATATTTTCATTCTCTCTAGCATTCGGTGGAAAGTGAGAAACGGAGGTATCCTAATAGGAACAAAGTAACTTAACACTAGGTTCCCAGGTTACCTCTGCCCACCTTATTATGTAAAACTATACAGCTTAAAACAAAAAAAAAATAGCTAAAATTTACCTAGTGTTCTCAATAATTATAATTTCGAGGCTTATTTGAAGATTTATAAGTAGATTTTTTGCTATATTGTTAAAATGTTGTATAGATAGTCAAAAACCTAAGAAACTCTTTGATTTTAAGAATGATTTACATTAAGACTTAGAAATATATTGTAAATAATATTAATATAAGTATACATTTTTCAATACAAACCTCAGCTAGGAATATTAATAATGACTGCAACGCTTCCAAATGCTCCTCAGGTAGAAGTAACAGAGCACATTGTACAGCATCCGGTCTTAATGGTTCAGGAACATCTGGAAAATTAAGTTATGTTTTGTATATTCTAAATCTAAAATATAGATCAGGCCAGTCGTGGCGCAGGGTAGAAGTGTGTGACTGTAAAATCGAATGGTTGTGGGTTAGATTCTCACTCGAGGAAATGAAATATTTATTTATTTTTTTTTTCTTCACTCTTATGTTGAGGCAAAGTGCGGCGTTACGGTTACGGCGAACGGAGTGTCTTAAAACTAGGTTCTCTCTGTATACCATGCTATATCTGGGATACAGAGTGAAGCTGATAAGATATATTAATTTTCTAGAATCTAGATGATGAATAAAATTACAAGAATTTATATATCAAGAGTGGTGCATGTGTTTAACGGTGAAAATTATTGTTAAATTCAAAATAATATTGTTTTCACAAAAAAAAAAACATTATAAAAATAATAATAAATCTATATTCCCATATAAATTAAAAAAAAGTATAACTTACGTTGAAAAATAGCAATAAAGGTTTCACTAAGCTTATTAGTGAGTAACGCGTCGGGGAGTTCCCGGAAGTACTGTTTCACCATATCAGCTACGTCGTGGGCTTGGGCACCTTCAAAGTTCAAGCTGGATTGATTTGGTTCCACAGTATTCATGTTTTCTATAGCAAACGGTCCATTTACCGCCCCAGCTGATTCTACCATGGTTCGAAGTTTGGCCGTGCGAGATTTTACACCGGCTTTTCTAAATATACCCATCTGGAAAAAAAAACAGATTATAAAATTATTTAGTAAAAGGTCATATTTTATTTAAACAATCATTCAAATATTTTTTTTACTATATTAAATTCGCAATTCATTAAATAAAACTACAAAGTTTGAAGTTAAGTTAAATATATTAACTCAATAAGGCAAAGTTTAAAAGTACTACCTATCTTTAAAATAAAACTCAAAATTATAATTAAAATATTTTTTAACTATGTATGTGATTAAATTAATCTAAAATTTGAAAATATTTTAGAAAATTTTCACAATTAATTATAGGTACCTGATCAAGAGCATTATTCTTTAGCCAATTCAAAGCACATTGTATAGGTTTCGGTAAAGAATGGCCAGTCCTTTGTAACGACACCGTCAATGGGACGCCAAAAACTGTTTTATCTGAAAATAAATGAAATAAATAGAATAAATCAGCTTCACGCTGTATCCCGCACACAGCAGGGTAGGCAGAGGGAACCTAGTGTTAAGACACCCCGTTCCCCACTTTCTGCCGAATTCTGGAGGCATTGCGTGTTGAGTGGCAGAACTCAACGCCG
>DWQW01004061.1:0-20807 GCA_018249695.1 Heliconius erato demophoon | reverse complement strand
CAGACAGACAAGAAATTAAAAAAAAATCTTTTTGCTTTCTATTATTCTTTTTAAGTGTCCCTCTATCCATTTCAGTCAAAATTACTAAATGTACAGACAAAATATTTTTACTGTCTTATTATATATACAGATAATATTAAGCCATTCCATTTCATACATTCCAGACAGTGCCTATTTAGTGGCGAAATTGAATGCTGCGCTTTGTCTGGTAACAAGACAACAAAGCAAAGCGGGAATGAAAATAATTTATGCCCCTGGGTGGAAATCGAACACACAACTGTTGCGCTTGTAGTCTTACCCAATGCTACAGCGGCCTTAGAGATCCTGTCTTTTTTTTTCAGCTTCATACTGTATCCCGCACACAGCAGGGTAGGCAGAGGGAACCTAGTGTTAAGACTTTCCGTTCGCCATTTTCCGACGAATTCTGTATAAATTGCATGCTGAGTGGCGGAACTCAACACCACGCTTTTCCTCGACACCAAAGCGAAGAAATCAAAATATAAATGTAAATAAATATTTCACTTCCTCGATCGGGGATCGTACCCACAACCAGTCGATTTTACAGTCACACTTTGTGCCTCTGCGCCACGACCGGCCTCAATCCTATCAAATTAGACTATAATATAGATAATTCTTCTCTTTAGAAAACATTTAATTAACGGTTATAAAAGAAAATCCAATTAGATTTATAACTATGTCACAATCACTATTTGAGAGAAGAAAATGATAGTAATCCAAAAAGTCTTATTTTTAAAATCCTTCGCGCATCAAGGGTTATGAATAAGGAAATTTTTACAAAGTCATTTCACTTGAAGCGTATTTTATCTATGAATTCTAGTCGATTAGGCACATTTCCGAGACATACGCAGAAAATGTTATTTATATTATATCCAACTAACTATATTCTGAATATTAAGTAAAATATTATTTTATTTAAGTAAAATATTATTTTATTTAGTGGCGCAGGGGCACAAAATGTGACTGTAAAACCGACTGGATGTGGGTTCGAGGCAAAGCGCGGCGTTGAGTTCTGCCACTGATTTATCGATTTTATTTAATGTTAACTAAGCGTGATAATAATTTATTTTTATCTTAATATTAATTAATATAGTTAAATTATTTTCATCTCTCCGCTCTGATCGACCAAGGGCAGCGTTGAGTTCTATTCCTCAACATGAAATGCTTAAAATCGCTTTGGAAAGATGGAATTGGAGTGTCTTAACACTAGTTTCCCTCTGCCTATCTTATTATTGCGAAATAAAGAGTGATGAATTATATTTCCATTTCTTCGCTCTGGTGGCGAGGTTAAGCGCGGCGTTGAGTTCTGCCACTCAACACGCAATGCCTCCAGAATTCGGCAGAAAGTGGGGAACGGAGTGTCGTAACACTAGGTTCCCTCTGCCTACCCTGCTGTGTGCGGGATATAGCGTGAAGCTAATTTTAATTTTTAAAGAGTGATTATGCTATTTAATACCCTATTTTCAGTGAAACATTAAATAATATAAACATTTCCACCCAAAATTCACTCTCATCTCAATTAAACAGATTTTCCAAGTCCACCATTTGGTTAAACAAAACGCATCAGACTAACAAAGTTAACACCTAATGTGTACGGCGGGTCCCCGTCGTCATTAAGGCGTAATATAGCTCGGGTTCCGTACGTTATCATGCCATTCTTACGGACAATCTCTCTGGACGCCTTTAAACTTTTACCAGCGTGGCCATGAGCTGAGAGGATTTCTTTTTTCAACTATACGATATATCCCGCGTAAAGCAGGGTAGGCAGAGTAAACTTGGGAACGTAGTGCTTAGACACTCTATTTCTATTAAGATACTACTGTACTCCACGCCGAGATCTCGAAGCATTGTCTCGTAGAGTGGTGGAACGCTTAAGCTATTTCAGAATCAAGTGCTGCTCTTTGTTTTGCCGGACTGAAGGAAAGAATATATCAATATTTTTAAATAGAATCGCTTTCTTGAATAAAAATTGAACTGAACACTGTGGCAAATCAGTAACAAATTGTACAGATTGTATTTTTTCAGTTTCAAGCTGTATCTCTATATAAGACCACGGGCGAAGGGAACCTAGAGAGTAACAAGATATTCCGTTTCCCAATTTTCGAGACATTGCATGTTAGAGACAGCGCAACTTAACGCCGAATTTTATTCTGATAGCAGAGCGAGGACTCTTGAATGAGAATCAAACATTTTGTCGCGTTTTTAATCAGATACTGTGCAGTTGTATCATAATGGCCTAAAACCAATGTACATAGACTATAAAACGAATTTGTTGACACTATATTCTAAATGAATTCTACTGAAAATATTGAAAATAAGAAAAAAAAAACAAGCTAAATCTGTGGCCCCAATGCTGAACTTTTACGTATTTGACGGCGTCACGTCACTCTGACACGCTGTTACAGAAACACACCCGCGGGTGTCGTCTTCCTTTATGCGGGCGAGCTATTTTGTTTTAAAATAATAATGTCACATTTTCAGATGAAACAGGTTTGTTTTAGTGACACGGATATAAAACAGTTTTATGCTTTTTATTTGCATATACGTACGTAGAGGTTTGTAGAGAAAATCCATTGAATGTAATTGGTCTGTGTGGAAATTTGTGATATTATAGAATTTGTTACGAAATACGAAGATTTGAAAAGTCTTTTAAGATTATATGTTGGTTTCGTGTAAAATTTAATTATTTTAATTATATCTTTACATTTTTTTAGCTTCACCTTGTATTGTAATTTCGCCGGAAAGTGGAGAATGGAATGTCTTAACACTAAGTTTCCTCTGTCTACCGTGCTGTGTGCAGGATACAGCGTGAAGCTGATTATGATTCACTCTGTATTCCGGAAACCTAGTGTTAAGAAACACCATTTTCCTATTAAGACACTTACATTCCCCAATCTCTGCCAAATTCTGTATTGATTCCGAGTTGAGTTCTACATATTCAAGAATAAGGCATTCTTTTAATTTTATTCTGCCTATTTGTCTGTTTGTACACGCATACCTTGGGAACTATTGGAGGGATTTCAATGTTTTTTTGTGATACAAATATTAGACCTGGGCCTGATCAATGCCATAATTCATTTTAACGAGTCATAATTTCATATAGGACTATAGTAGTCTATAAGAAGTAAGAAAATAATATATTTTACAAACAATTGCAAATTAGATTTCCAATTATTTTTAATCGTAATGATGGCGCAATATTTCACTATCGTTCGAGTTCGAGTGGTTGTAAGCTTAATTTAATCAGAAATATGACAATATATCTGAATTATTTTTATTTCAGAGTGTCTTGACAATAAAACGGTAGGTAAATGAAAGAAGTACTTTAAGCATTCAGTCAACGAAACAGATCAAGCTTTTCGAAAAAAAAAAATTACTATATCTTTGCAAATAAAGAAACAAAATTTTATAATCGCTTTAATATAAGTTATAACAGTATATGCCTAAATGGCTATTAAATACCATGAATTTATTATAAGAAAGTAGAATTTCATAGAAATTTATAGTGAAATGAGAAAAATAGGCAGTCTCAATCCCGACTTCAATAGGAATCAAGTACAGAATGTCCGAGTCGGCACCACGATCAAATTCGCTGCTCTTACTTAGTTACAAGTTACAAGCGATAGCGTTTTTTATTAATATAATTAGTTAAAGGGTATACCTTTGTTAAAACATGATTTTACGACTTTATATTATTTTTATATTTAGAGGCCGTCGTGGCGCAGGAGCACAAGGGTGTGACTGTAAAGCGACGGTTGTGGGTTCAAATCCCTCTTGAGGAAATACATTATTATTTATTAATGTTTTAAAATTTTTATTTTTTCGCTTTGGCATCAAGGCAAAAATCCGGCGTTGAGTTCCGCCACTCCACATGCAATGCCTCGGAAAAATCTCCGGAAAAGGGATACGGAATGTTTTAACACTAGGTTCCCTCTGCTTACTCTACTGTGTGTGAGATACAGCGTGAAGCAAACAAAAAAGGACAAATTACAAAAAAAATCAGTCACCTGCCAGTAAAAACATGTAATGAGGAGGAGGAATCTTTTCTTCTCTTGTCATAGAAAAATATATACTATTTAAAATTAATTATGAAGTTTGAATATAACAGAATATTAGTATTTTTATAGTCTATCTCTATTTAGATCGTTGTAAAAAGTTCCAGTCATTTACGGATATTTAAATATTAAAATGAATTATTTTTGTATTAATTTTCTTTTATTTCACTTACACGCTGTATTCTGCACAGTGTGGTAGGCAGAGAGAACCTAGTATAAAGATACTGCGTTCCACATTTTCCGCCGAATTCCGAGAGGAACCTTTGCTTATTAGGTGACGAAAGAAAGTGAAAGAAAATTTCCTAGAGTGAGAATTGAACCCACAACCTGTTACGCTTACAGTCCCACTCTGTGCCCCCCACCGCGACTGGCCTCAATTTATATCATACTATGTGGATAACACAACTCTATGAGAAAGAAGCTTTTAAAATTACCATTTTCAAGAGATCCATTTAAAAACCTTTACCAAGAAAGTAAATAAGAGAGCATATTAAAGAAAAACCCGAAAAATAGCTGACGAGTGGCACTCCACAGCATCTACTTAGTTAGAGATATAGCTTGACATTAAAAAATAGGTTGAGAGTTTTACGTGTACGCGGCCACGATCTAATATATTAAAGTAGTAGCAGTAGGTCAAGTTTACATAACTTTTAAAAACAAGTCTATGCTGGTGGTATTTTTTTTGTCGTCGTTACTATTTCGCTTAGTAAAAAATAGAAATTATTGATGGAACATATATTTTTTTGTTTTTTATTCAGAATGCTTGTATTTGGTTGAGGTATAAATTTCTTCATATTATATTAAATATATTTTTTTCTGTTTCCAAAAATCTATTATTAGACTATGTTATAATGTTCACTTCTTTTTATTAATTTACAGAATTAATAAATAGTTTACAGTGACTTATTACTATATTTTTCATCAGTTGAAGTGTTTATCTGGTTTACCCAAATTAAGCAAAATGATACTATGTCTATGTTATGTTCATAGTTCAGCTGATAAAAATTCACTTATATGAGTATATTGTAAATTATTAAACAAAATGTAATTGTTCTGGGTGGGAATAAAAAAAATAAAATTTGACAGTCACAGATATACCAGTAAGACGGATTTATAAGACGGCCATTTATATATTCCCTCCACCCTTGGGAATGTATTATTTTCTTTTCCCCATTCTGGCAACACAAAGTGCGGCGTTGAGTTCCGCCACTCAACAGGCAGTGTCTTGAATTCAGACAGAATTTGGAGAAAAAGATGTCATCAAAAACCATTTTTTTTAATATACTGGATATCAATCTGAACATTTTAAATTAAAATTTTAAATAAAATAAAAGTACATTTAAAATATTTTCATTTAAACTACAAATTAACAGCTATCATCTTTTAGACCATACGGAAGCACTCACTTGAAGTAAATAAGATTTTCTATACAAAAAGTCCCTCGAGATTCTTTCTCGAATTAATCTTTTAATGTCTACTCTACCCTATTCATTAAAGAGATGATTTACGGAGTAATTAAAAATGAACTTTTGTTTTAAATCATTTTTAATGTGTTATTAAATCTAATGTGCTCGGTTAATATGATTTTATAATAAAAAATTGAACTGGTTTTCTTAGTTTGACATTTATCCGATAAACTGCGTGTTGAGTGGCGAAGCTTAACGCCGCGTTTTAACTTATCAGAGGTGAAATGTGATAGTGATTCAATCCAGTACGCAAAAATGGCCTCGAGTAACTTACTGTTAATATTTTTAGACGATGATTACACCTATACATATTTATTACTCTAAGTTTTGTCACTCAGTTTCTAAATTTTTAAACGAAATGATTTAGAAAATATATATTTTATTAAATTACAATAAATCACCTCACCTCATGAAAATTAAATTTTGCCATATGACGTCATCGTGGGATCTTCCGGTTGTATATATTATTATTATTTAGCTTCATGCTGTATCCTGCGAACCACAGATTCTAGTAATAAGACACTACGTTCCCCATTTTACGCCTAATGCTGGAGCCATTGAGAGGCGACACTCAAAGCCGCGCCTTACCATGTTACAGAGCAAGAAAATGAAAATATCAATATTTCATTTCCTCGAGTAGAAATCGAACCCACAACCTGTCGTTTATAGTTCCAGGCTTGTGCCCCTGCGCCACGACTGGCCTCTATAGCTATATATAGCGATCTTATTACAAAATGAATTCGCCACTCTTAAAAAACTCCAAGGGCCTCTCAAGTTTCGTCCTGACGCAGTAGAAATTATTCCAACCGTTTAAGTGGATTATTACATTGTTCTCAAAGGGACGGTTCGCACGCAAAATGATTTTAGAAGTGTTTCCTTTTCTTTATTGTTAGTGAGAAATACATTTGGAGAGATGAATGCGTTGTGGTTTGTCTGTTTTATTTGTTTTTTTTATATACACATATATATAACGCCCTTTTTTTGCAGTCGGTTAATATTATTAGACAAGTGCAAGAAAAAGGAGGTTACCAAATTCCCCTACGTATTTTTTTTACCGATTTCCGAATGGAAGAGGCTATCAATTCGAATGTATTTTTTTATGTTTGTTAACTCAAAACTTTTGACTGGATGAACGGATTTTGATGATTCTTTTTTTTGTATTTGAGAGCGCTTCCCATGTGGTTTCATTTTTATTGAAAAGTATACTTCACGGGTAGTTTGATAAAAAATTGGTTAGGTTTTGATTATGGAATTTGGTTGAAATTAAAGAAGTCGTTTTTTTTTTAAAAAAATCATAATTATTTTTAAATTTTCCAAAGAAGTATTCTCATTTTCTAAGTATTTATAAACACTTTAAAAATGCCAAAAATATTTATAAATAAAATTTTCTTTTGCCAAATGATAAGCAATAATCACCTTTGAATAGCGGAAATTTGAAGAAAATTCCGACATCTGCCTCACAGAGATGTTGACAACATAAATATTGTAACAACTGTATATAAATTTCAACGTAGCCTCATGAGAACGTATGGCTTAGTGGTCAGAGCTGGTCAGAGCACTTGAATGATTTCCACTAAGTCCAGGTTCAAATCCAGCTACATTTAAATTTTTATAAATTTTCTATAAAAAAAATCTTTAAATTTTAATGCATACAAGTAAAGTTTGAAATAATACTTAAAAAATATATTAAAAAAAACTTATTTTAATTACACTTACTTAAAGTTTTTATCCTAAAGGGATGAAATAGGGGTTGAAAGTTTGCATGGATTTTTTTTTAAATCGGCATCGATTTTTATAAAATTTGAAATTCAGACTTTTAAAAATATTTCATTGAAAACATGTTTCATGGTTTTTTAGAATTCAACCCTAAAGGTGCAAATAAGCGGACGAAGCTGCGCGCGACCACTAGTAAATTATAAGTACCTAAGTAAGTAAGTTGATATGACCATCCTAGCCCAGTGGACAGCTCCTTAGTCTAAACAAAATAACTGCAGATTCAATTCTTACTGGGATGATAATTTTTATACTATATCCATCAATCCCCTGTTTTGATAAAACAACGCGCGACATTTAGTATCACATCTTAATACGCTTTAAAAAATCTACAATGTGAAATATATCAAAAGCAGAAACATTAAATCAGCTTCATGCTGTATCCCGCACACAGCAGGGTAGGCACAGGGAACCGAGTGTTAAGACACTCTCTTCTCTACTGTCCGCCGATTTCTGGAGGCATTGCGTGTTGAGTAGCGTAACTTGACGCCGCGCTTTGCCTCGACACCAGAGCGAAGAAATGAAAATATAAATATAAATAAATATTTCATTTCCACGAGTAGGGATCGAACCCACAACCAGTCGACTTTACAGTCACACTTTGTGCCTCTGCGCCACGACTGGCCTCGACTCGGGTCTCTTTTTTTATTTTATTTTATGTGATTTATAGAAACATTAAAAATAAAAATTATAATATAATTATTTTACAACATAAAAAATATATTAAAAATCACCAAAAAATTCTCGAAAACATTAATTTCCAAGTCCATCCAAACAAAACAAGACCGCCAACCCTATACAAGATTGTGGGTGTAAAAACAACTTTGGACGGTGTAACGAAGCGAAAATTGAAATAGACTTCAGAGTACATAAGGAAATCCACTTTATTACACCCTATCGTATACCGCGTTATGTCGGTGGTATAAGATTCGATTCTAACGTAGCGGAGTCAGGCAGTGTGGCAAAGTAAGTTATTGTTAGTTTAGGATATGTTGACGTCGAACCTTTCGTTTGTTTCTTCGGTGTTTCGGGAATTTTATATCGCGGTTTCAGTTTCGGTTTTGGTCTTTTAAGTCTCTATATAATATGTAGAGTTATATATTATGTTTAAGGTATCTTTATTTTAGGGCAACTGGGTGCGTGTCGAGGCAAAGCGCGGCGTTGAGTTCCGCCACTCAACACACAATACCTCCAGAATTCGGCAGAAAGAAAGGAGAGGAGTGTCTAAATGTTAGGCTTCCTGTGCCTACACTGCTACGTGCGGGATACAGCGTGAAGCTGAAAAAAATATATATCAATCTCAAAAATAAGTGTGTCTCATCAATGTAAGTACCGAATAAGTACTATACTAACATGTTTCCAATTGCAAATAAAAACTTAAACTTGATGGTTGTGGGTTTCATTTCTTCTCAGAGAAAAACAGACGAAGCGTGGTGTTAAGTTCCGTAACTTGATATGCAATGACACAAAAAATCGACGGAAAGTGAATCTTAACACTCAGTTGCCTCTGCCTATACTGGTCTGTAAAAAAATTGAAGCTGTTTATTCGAAACAAAGATATTTTTAATCAGCTTCACGCTGTATCCCGCACACTGCACGGTAGGTAGAGGGAACCTAGTGTTAAGACACTCCGTTTCCCACTTTCTGCCGAATTCTGGAGGCACTGCGTGTTGAGTGGCAGAGCTCAACGCCGCGCTTGTCCTTGACACCAGACGAAGAAATGGAAATATAAATTTAAGTAAATATTTCATCTCCTCGAGTGGGGATCGAACCCAAAACCAGTCGGTTTTAAAGTCACACTTTGTGCCCCTACGCCACGACTGCCCTCTGACATTTTTATATTTTAATATAACAGCTTCAATTTCAGATGAATATATCGAACATAATATAAAATATGAATGCCGTAAAGAAATACAAAGGGGATTTAATGAAAAAATAAAAATGTTATTAATAACGTAAGATATGGATTCTATCGGAAGACGTCGCGCATTGCATACGAATGAACGATTTCTTGTGCTATTAAGGACTTATTCGATATTGCTTAGTAAAAATATTGTTTTTTTTTTAGTATTTTTAGTATTTTGATTGCTAAATACTAGAATTACTGCTTATCGCTCAATCTAACATTGCATGATGGTGGCGGAACATAATGAAGCACGTTGTTTTCTTAATTTTTGAAAATAAGTTAAATATGTACGTTATAAGCCAGGCCAGTAGTATATGAGGCCAGTCGTAACGCAGGTGCACAAAGTGTGACTATAAAATCGATTGGTTGTGGGTTTCACCACTCAAGGAAAAAGGAAATTAAATGTTTATTTATATTTATATTTTCATTTCTTCGCTCTGGTGTAGGTGCAGAGCGATGTGTAGAGTTTCGCCACTCCAGAAGTCGGCAGAAAGTGCGGAACGGAGTGTCTTAACTCTAGGTTCCCTCTGTCTACTCTGCTGTGTGCGGGATACAGCGTGAAGCTAATTTGTCTACGTTATAAATTATGAATTTATGTAACACAGCCAGCCAAAAAATAAAACAACATTTATAAATAATTTAAAAAAGACCGAACAAAAGCTAAAAAAATATTTAAAATATATCTATATTGGTACTCCTAAAATAATAAGTCTAAATAATTTACACATAGTGTTTTTTTTTTACTTTTTTTTATTTTCAACTAATTAAAATATTACCTTCGACAATTTAGTTTTTGTTTCAGTTTGTGCATATAAGTAAGTTTCGAACTGAGTATTATTATTTTTTCTAAAAATAATTTTATTTATATGTAGATTATAGTATCAGTAACCGTTTATTCACAGATAAATAATTTTCAGTTATAAAGTATAATTTAGAATACACAAAATTACAAATGTGCTTAAAAAAACAAACTATTAACATTTTTTTTTATATTTACCCTTTCATATTTGTTCAAAAATTATCAGATCATAATTAAATATATTTCGTTTTCCCAGCCTGATAAGATAAACCGCGGCGTTAAGTTCCACCACCTAGCACTCGATAACTAAAACAGATAAAAAGAGACATGAATTGTATTCTCTTTCCCAGCCATACTAAATTCGAAACGTGCGTAAATTAAAAAATATATATATCACTACCTACCAGAATAGCACCCCAACTAATATTAGATAACTTAGTTTTTCGCCTGATTGGTGTACAGACGGGTAGCAATATATTGCATTGTTGTTTCGAATACTAATACTACATCGCGATTAAATACACAATATATACAATACAATACAATATAATACAATATAATATAATACGACACTATGACGACGGCAATCTTTCCGATTTCATACTTTCCGTGACTCGTAAGTAAATGAGTTTGGCAAAATTTTGATGTCATCCGATGTTTAGTTATGTTTTGATTTGGTTATTATTTTTATTATTAATTTTAGCTTTTTATTACCGTAGATACATTTATTTTTTTATACTTTATATGGTGTGCGATATGCACTTAGCAGGATAGGCAAACGGAATCTAGGAACCTAATGTTGGGACACTCCGTTTTTATTAAGATAATTCGTTGTGTAATTTCCGCCGATTCTCGAGGCATTGCGCGTTGAGTGGCGGATCTGTATGCCGCGCTCTGATTCGTTCCAAGAACAAAATATTGAAAATATTAAACATCCATCAAGTGGGAATCGAAACAAGAACTATAGCGCTTATAGGCGCTAAGACGGCGATTTTAAAGTTTATGCCGTCGTCGCGCCGTGGTACAACGTCTAACTGTTCGTACGTTCCTGCTACCGCAATCGGTATCGGTCAATACCGATGGTTGTAAGTGTGATGTCCACTCGAAGGTATATTTTTTAAAATATTTTGATTTTCCTGCTTTAATAGACATCGCGCAGCGGTGAATTCTGCCACTCAACGCATAATGTCTCAAAAATTGAGCGGAACGTGGGAAACGAATCGTCTTTCACTAGGTTTTCTATAATATCTTGCTATTTGCGGGATACAACGTGAAATTTCTTTTTCTAAAGTATTGTGCTGAAATATTAAGTACCTATTTATACTATATTATTATCAGGTTCACGTTGTATCCCGCACACAGCAGGGTAGGCAAAGGGAACCTAGTGTTAAGACACTACGTTCCTCACATTCCGCCGAATTCTGGAGACTTTGCCTGTTAAGTGGCGGAAGTTAACGCCGACCTTCGTCTCGAAACCAGAAAGAAATGGAAATATAAATTCTAAGTAAATATTTAATTTCTGCGAGTGGGGATCGAACCCACAACCAGTCGGTTTTACAGTCACACTTTGTGCCCCTGTGTCACGATTGGCGTCGACTGGTACTTACCTATACTATACAATATTATGAATATGATTGAATATAACAGTCTTAAAAATTAAATTAAATCAGCTTCACGCTGTATCCCATACACAGCAGGGTAGGTAGAGGAACCTTGTGTTAAGACACTCTCTGTTCCCTACTTTTCGCCGAATTCTGGAGGCATTGCGTGCTGAGTGGCGCAACTCAACGCCGCGCTTTGCCGCAATCAACAATATAACATTTTTAAGTTTCGAAAAACCTTTTTTTCGAAAAAAATTTTTTGTGAGTGTCTTTATAAATAAAAAAAAAGTATCGTCTAAGATTTACATTAAGCTTTTACAAATTTGAAAATGATACATTGCCAAAATTATAATTTTAAGATGCCATACTTTCATGTTTCAAGTAAAATTCAAAACTTCGCTAAAAGGGCTTTATAAGTGTGTTCATAAAACCTTTTAGCGTTATAAAGAATGTATATTTATATAAATATATTTGCTTTAGAATTAATTTACTAAGGCGTTTTGCATAGCAATTTTGTAGAATAAGTGAATAGGTATAATAGAAAACGTAGGAAAATTTGAATGTAGCAGGATTCGAACCCGGGCTACTTGGATGCCATCAAAGCCCTCTGACCACTAGGTCATACGAAGCTACGTCTAAAATCTTATTTATTTATTATAAGTTTTTATTTTACTTGCCGTTTTAGTATGTGTGTTACTGTATGTAGAATCTTGTGACCTCAATTTAATCCACTTCTTATAATCCGAATGAACTAAAATTTGGATTACGACTTCAGTTCTGATATAATGAATATTACTGTTAATCTAAAATAACCGCCAAAATTTTGCACATACCTAAAATATATTAAAAAGAAAATATATTACAAAGAAATTTATTTGTAAATTACTTGCTTTTAAAAAGATTTTAAATTAATATTATATCTATTTAAATACCCGTTATTATGTTGTCAGTATCTCGATGTCACGTGAGCCTCAAAATTATATACCTTAATTTTGAGACACTCTACTTTCTAATCTCTGCCTTAACTTCGAGACATTGATTGACGAAACTTAACGCCCCGCTTTGTCTTGTTACCAAGACTCTGGAATCGAACCCACAACGGTCGCGTTCACAATCCAACTCTATCACTACACCGCGATGGTCTCAAAAAATATTACTTTTTTAATAACCGCCTGAACAATAATATCGGTGGATATCAAACAAAACAGAAAACTCCATTTTAAATAAGACAAAAAATATATTCACAAAAGACTATTATGACGATCTAAGGAGAGATGAAATTTAATATTCCAGAAACATTTCAAAGTAAACAAATAATTACTAAACGATTTTAATTTTAACTTAATTTCACGTTTCCTTCAACGCTTTGATTCTGAAATGAAATGGCCGAGTTGTTTTTGAGTTGATGTTGAGTTTATTTCATTTGTGTTATATTTTATAACTTAACTTATCTTAACTTAACTTCACGTTTTACCCTAAGGGGGGTACTCTTGGTCAGAGAGAATGGAGCGCCAAACGTTACGGTCAAAAAAGAAACTCCACGCAAATCCACCAGTCCATCGATTACACGCTTCACGCTGTATCTCTGTAGCGTAAGCAAAGGTAACCTGGGAACCTAGTGTTAAGATACTACCGTTCCCCACTTTCCTCCAAATTCTAGAGATGTTGCGTGTTGAATGGAACTTAAGCATTTCGCCTCGTTACCAGAACGGGGACACTATACGAACGAACAAACTAAATATTGCATTTCCCACAGAGGGAATCAAACTCACAATCTGTTACGCTTACAGGCGCAAGCTCATACCTCTGCGCCACGACTGGCTTCTTTGTTTGAACTTTTCTTAAAATCGATTCAATAGTAAAAAAGCCACAGTCGGAGGAATAAATCTTAAAGTTTCAACTTGGGTTTTTCTTATTGTTTCCCACCGTAGATGCCTTTCTTGCAATTTATCAACGATGAAAGGATCTACGTTATACCGAACGCATCCTTTGTGTGCACCACAATGGAGCCAGACCGAAATGTGATTAATTCTTGACTCGAAGAAATTAATAAAACTTCGACTAACTTATATTGAAATTCCTTATTAAAATTCGAAAAGTGGTTAGATTGGGAGTCGCGCCTCTTAGAATACACCCACTGCTACTTAGAACACGCTTCAGGTATTATAAGGATATTTTTTTTATTGAGCTTCACGCTTTTTCCCGCATAGTAGTGACGCAAAGATAACTTAGTGATAAGACACACCATTCTCATTTTCTCATTACCTTTTGAGTGATGTGCTGAATTTGAGACATTGACACATACATGTATTTAAATAGACAAAATGTGGCGTTCAGTTCCGCACACCACACTACCTACCTTGCTATACCACATATAATGAACAATAAAACGTGAATCTAAAAAAAACCTATATACATCATAAAAATATCGATCAAAATAACGAAATTTGAACTGACTACTAACTAGACTTAATCCCTTAATGTTGGCATACAAAAAGGTATATCTTGTCCACTTGATCGTTGTAGAAAACCTCCCGAAAATCCACGTCCAATTCTGTTTGTCGTTCATTTGGCCTCTACAAACATTTGCCTGAAGCTGATCCTCGAAATCTCGCGTTACCTTATTTGCTGTCAGCATCGACACGACAGAGCCAGCTTTGAACTATCTGAGTAGAATACTATAATTATTTTGTACCATTAAATGGCTAGTAGCCGTCGCAGCGCAGTGATACATTGTCAAAGTGAAAACATGACGGTTGTGGGTTCGATTCTGATTTGGGGGAGTGAATAATAAAAATCAGTTTCACACTGTATCCCGCACACAACAGGGTAGACAGAGGGAACCTAGTGTTAAGTTCGTCCGTTCCCCACTTTCTGCTGGATTCTGGAAGCATTGCGTGTTGAGTGGCAGAACTCAACGCCGCGCTTAACCTCAACACCAGAGCGAAGAAATTGAAATATAAATTTAAGTAAATATTTCGTCTTCGCGAGTGGGGATCGACCCCACAACCAGTCAGTTTTACAGTCACACTATATGCTCCTGCGCCACGACTGACCCCTGGGAAGTAAATTATTTTCATAAACTCATTCTGATAATAAAGCAGCAAGCAGTAGTGCGGCGGTGAGTTCCGTCACACAACGCGATGTTTCGAGAATTGTGTGGAAAGCAGAGAACAGAGTGACTTATTATTATGATTTCTCTGCCTTCACTGTTATATGCGGGTTACAGCGTAATATTAAGTAAAACATTTATTTTATTCTGTATATAAATCCACCCGTATATAAAAACTAAGAGGTCACTCGTGGCTCAGAAACATAAGCGTGTTACTGTAAACGCGATAGGTTGTGGGCTCGACTCGGACTCAAGTATATTTATATTTCTTCACTCTCAACACGCAATGCCTCAAAATTCGGCTGAAAATGGGAGCGAATTAACTAGGCTTTCTCATACTACGTAGGTACATACTGTTCGATACGGTACGATACAGCGTGAAGCGTGAATGTTAAATTATATTGATCTAAATATATTTACAATTATTTTATACCCGGACATGGCGCAGAGGCATAAAGTGTGACTGTAACATCGAGTGGTTGTGGGTTCGATTCCCACTCGAGGAAATGAAATATTTATTTACATTTCTTCGCCTTGGTGTCAAGGCAAAGCTTGGTGTTGAGATCCGCCACTCAACACACAATGCCTCCAGAACTCGGCGGAAAATGGGGAACGGAGTGTCTTAACACTAGGTTCCCTGCCTATCCTGCGGTGTGCGGGATACAGCGTGAAGCTGATTACATATATTTTATATTTATTTAAATTTATTCATTTTAAAGTATCCTTCAGTAAAGCTTTACAAATCTATACTGAAGGATCTCGCAGGTTCTAGTACGTATATACCAACATACATTCAATAGACGTCTGTTAATTGCATGACCTGTATGTTTGCGCGTTCAGATTTACCTAACACCTACTTTTGATTGGTCTATGTTTACTGTGAATGTGTTTCTTTTTATAGATTTATAAAGTTATTTTAGTTTTAGTAGTGGAAAAAAACGTACTAAAAGATACTTTGTTCTTAATTTTATTGATAATATAATAAATTTCCAAGTTTCCGGTTTAGCTCATATATTTAGGATAAGTAAAGATATCGGTACAACGTGTGTTAGGTAATGGAACTCAACGCCGCGATCTTTGGTAACAGGATAAAGTGCGGCGTGGACTTCCTCCACTCTATACTTTATTTTATTTATTGAATTTCTTAAAAATGTGCCTGAAAATGTGAAATAGAGTGTCTCAACAACAGGTTCCTTCTGCCTACCTTGCTATATGCGGGATACAGCTAGAAGTAAAAAAAGTAAATAAAACAAGAGATGTTTCATACCATTCTAAATTCTCCATAATTTAAATTGAACCTACACCCACTGCGTATAATATAAGCTCAATATGCCATCAAATAACAAAAACGATGGCATGCCCCGTTGATTTTCGAAAAACATTTAATCGCTTTAAAAATACATCTCATTTGGGTAATATAGCAAATTAAATTTTCACGAGGCGGCATTTCATTTATTGGATATTTCTTGAAATAAATATATTAACGCTAACGATGGCAATTTATATATTTCATGTAATTTATTATTTTTTTCACGCTGTATCCCGCACACAGCAGGGTACGCAGAGGGAACCTAGTGAAAGACACTCTGTTCCCCCCTTTCTGCCAAATTCTGGAGGCATTGCGTGTTGAGTGGCAGAACTCAACGCTACGCTTAACCTCGACACCAGAGCGAAGAAATGGAAATATAAATTTAAGTAAATATTTCATCTCCTCAAGCGGGGATCCAATCCACAACCAGTCGATTTTACAGTCACACGTCGTGCCGCCGCGCCACGACTGGCCTCTTTTTTTTTAATTATTTTTTTTCTTCACGTTAACCGAATAAAACCTATTGTTAAATGTTGTTTTTTTTACACACACAGGGTATCCTGAAGCAAGGATCTTCGTATAGAGCAGCATAGGCAAACAGAACTTAATGTCAAGGTACTCCGTTTTTCACTTTCCGGATAAATGAAACTAATTGAAAGATATTCGACGAAACGAAAATGTATCAGAATATGGACCATACCCATCCGAAAATTCACATGAGAAATAATTGAAACTATAATCAACGAATTCACATAATAATTTACTGTGTCACGATGGCCTGTAAGTATTTTATGCGAGATATCTCGACTTTTTCAATTCGAATTTTTCGAGTTATTGCCTGTAGAAATTTACAATTTTTCATAAATATTTATAAGGATGATAATATGGCAATAAAGAATGTAATTTTTTTTAATTATATTTTTAAATTTTATCACATTAAGTATATACCTACAGAAAATTTTTCATGAACTCAAAGATTATTTCTAAAAATACGAGAATGAGAATGCTATTTATCAAGCATTTTTACATTTTTTGGGTTTCGTACCTTTTAAGGAAAAAAGGTACGCTTTGGGATATTGAATTCAAATTTAAACCATATACTTAGATCTGCGGCTTCATGATTTCCTGAAAAATAAACGTGTTTGTTTCTTTCTACATTTTCCTAAAAAAAATATGGCCATTTAAAAAATGGATTCAAAATTAATAGAGTCTTTCCGGTTGACCTACTAATTTTGAAATTTGGCAGCTATCATTTATAGGTAGTACTAGTTCAGAAAAACAACTGAAAACTATATATTTGTGGTTAAATCCTAAAAAATAATTGATTTAAAAGGCCCCCACTTTTGACAAAATATTATTCTATCCTTAATTGTCAAATAACATTAAAAATGTTAAATTTTATAAACATTTTATACTATTTCAAGTATGGTAAGGTGATAACATCGATATCACATTATATTGATTGACACATTGATGTGGTCGCTGTGACACGAGAGCCCACTTTGGTAGGTAATATGGAAATAGTAACTATTGTTGCTAAAAGTTCGTGGTAATGTAGCTGTAGTGTATGCGAGGAGTCCTTGTAGTTTTTATTTATTTATTTATTTATTTATTTATTTGTACACCACTTACATAAAAATACACAAAAAAAACAGAAAAAAAACATATATACAAAAAGGTGGCCTTATGGCTAAGTAGCCATCTCTTCCAGATATCCTTTAGGGCGAAAAGAAACTGTCATAATATTAAGAAGATGGGTGGTGGACTTTGTTAAAAAAGTATATCTATTAATAAACAATAAATTAATTTAGATGTAAACAAAACAATATACTAACTTTTTAGTTATTTAATGAGAAAAACAACTATATTTATAAAGAAAATGTTTTGGTTAGGTACTTTTTTGATAATATTTTAATTAGGTATATGAGGTCATCGTGTATGACGCCACTTTGTAGAATGACTGAATTAAAATTATTATAATTTTTGGCTCTTATAAGACAAAATGCGGCGCTAAACTCTACGACTATCACAAAACACTCGAATGTCGCAAAATCGAGTGGAAAGTGGAGTACGGAATGTTTTATTAATAGGTTTCTTGTACTTGCAGGATAGCGCGTGAAACGTAAATATGAAATAAACTATAGAAAGTGAATAGAACAACAAAGTCGCTCGACCATGATTACGATCTAAGGCCTACGTTATCAAAACGTCCAGAGCAGATGTTTTAATCCAACATCTAATAGAGTTGAAACCACGGCTTTTAAAGCGTAATAAATGAACTTAAACCGACCGTTGCATTGGTAACATTGGAGGCATTGCTGTTGCGCAATACAGTTCATTAGAATTGGTAGCGTCAGCATATTTATATGAATAGAAGCAAAATATAGATTTTTTGAGTGAAATAAAGTGACATGGGAGTGAAAATAGGCGATAACGCAGATGATGCACTGCTCATTGCACAGGGGTTAAAGTTAGGGTGCATCGATGAGACGGCGAAACGTCAGCACAGCTGCACGTTTAGGCGTACACAATGCAGTGTTGGTATCGACGCTGGTACGGCAGCAAAATGTTGAAGTTACAGTATTACAGAAGAATAATGAAAGAAAGATCAATGCTGTGAATGCTGTGAATGCAGGTACTAGCGAGGATGTCACGGTGAGAACGAAGAAGAACGTGCCCAGCTAGTTTGGGCACGTCGAACGAATGAGTGATGAAAGAATGGCAAAAAAGATTTATGACGGAAAAATGAATGGTAAGAGAGGTAAGACGAGAATTCGGTTGACCTTCGAAAACACAGTATCAAAGATACTGGAGTAAGATCACGGAAAAAGAATGAGGACGAGGCGAAAGAGGTACGCAGAGACCGTAGTGTTCAGCGCTCCGTTCTTTCTGACTACCCCGCTAAGGATATAGCGTAAAGCTAGTTCAGTTTAGTTTTTATATAGATTTTTATTTACTTTATTGTTAGCTTCATGCTGTAGTTGAGTTGTGTAGCCATGTTCTGTTCTGTAACAAGGTAAAGTAGTTAGAATCTAGTGTTTTTTTTAGATATTGTATGCTAAATTGTGGAACTCAACACCTTGCTTTGTCTTATTACTAGAGGGTTAAGAAATCAATTTTCCCAGGGTAGAAAACGAATCCCCAACCGTCTCGCTTACAATCAGACGCTGTGCCATAGTGTTTATTTACTTGCGAGAAAAAGCATAAAACTCCATAGAGAATTCAAATCGGTTCGCTGCTAACCGTACAATTTAACAGAGATTTCCCATGCAATAGTCACCCACTAAACTACATTACAGTACTGTTGCTGTGAGTATTATTAATTTATTCACATTGGCTAATGCACCAAAACGTAAACTATCAGACCTTTTGATACCTGATGGTCTCTAGCAGAGTTGGCTCTGATAACAAGGCAGAGATAGCAAGTTCGATCTTAAAAATTACTAGTAAGCTAGGTTAAAATCTGTGACTTTCTTTGGGTTCTCGCTTTGGCCCGTATGTGGAAAGGTAGGCAGAGAAGAGACTAGTGTAAAGACACTCTGATTCCCATTTTAATCGAATTTTAGAGGCATTGTTAGTTGAGTGCACGACGTTGTGTTCCGCCATCCAATAGGTAAGGTTTCGATAATTTGACGGAATTTAAGGAATGGAGTGAGTTGTATCACTGCCTATATACAGATACAGCAAAAAATTAAAGAAATGTAATTCATAATAATACAACGAGTACAATATAATATTTTTATGCTGGTGATAATGATGCTGATATTTAAGCTTGATTTCGATATTCGGTACGATAAGTGATATATTTGTTATATTACCTTATAAGCAATTACGACTCACGCTTGGCCACTTTTTATTTTACCACTATCTATGACATAATAAAAGAATAGAACTACGGAACAAAATCCTATTTCTAAACTATATATTAATTAAGTTAATCTGCGTGTGTGTTAAACTTTATCCTGCATCATACATTTTCATTTTTACAACATTCTAGTAGAAAAATTGTACACTATAAAACCATTGTTAGTTTATATTATGATGGTCGTCGGTGGTATTTATTTAACTGACTTGAAAAAGTGCAGTGTTAAGTTCCGCACATATATGTACTATGTCTCTAATCAAATGGAAACTTTACTATGTGTCTAATCAAATAGACACTTGATAATGACTTGTACTTAACACTACCTTCACTCTGCTTGTTCTATATATATTTTTGCAGCTTCATGCTGTAACTCTCAAATAGTGGGGTAAATTGAGGAAATGGAGTGTTACTTCACTCCATTCTCCACTTTCCACTTAAAATTTCGAGACATTGTGTATTGAATGGCTGAACTCAAGACCCCGCTTTATGTTTTTATTAGAGTGAGGAAAAGAAAATTATTACAAAAAAAAAAAAGCTGCCATGTTTTCAAATTTGTATCAAAGGGAAAAGTGACTTGACTTGTCTTTGTATATAAAAAATAAAATATTAATCTCGTTTTATGAATATTTAATTAAATTTATATTTTCATTTTTTTGCTCTGGTGTAGAGGCAAAGCGCGAGTTTGAGCTCCGCCATTCAACCCGCAATGGCTCCAGAATTAGGCGGAAAATGAGGAACGTATTTTAAATGAAACTATTTTAACCGGATTAATCGCATATATTTGGTACTTTTATACATTTTTGGAAACCCGACGTTTCGAACACTTTGCAGTAGTCCGTGGTCACGGGTAGACTGAGGTGGCATTCGTCTGTCAGTTGACATAATTATTATATCAAACTACCG